>JANZXR010054866.1:0-12662 GCA_027575705.1 Erythroxylum echinodendron | reverse complement strand
CTGGTGTTGACTATTCCATCTAGGCCCGGAGAATATGTTGTGTACAGTGATGCATCACATCAAGGATTAGGATGTGTATTGATGCAGTATGGCAAGGTGATTGCATATGCATCGAGACAATTAAAGTCTCACGAGATCAATTATCTGGTACATGATTTAGAGCTAGCTGCAGTTGTCATTGCTCTAAAGATTTGGAGACGTTACTTGTATGGAGAGACTTTGCAGATTTATACAGATCATAAGAGTTTGAGGTATCTATTGAGTCAAAAAGAGTTGAATTTGAGATAGAGGAGATGGTTGGATTTACTGAACAATTATGACTGCACAATTGAGTACCACCCAGGGAAAGCTAATGTGGTGGCTGATGCTTTGAGTAGAAAGTCTAATATCGGTGTGGCTCAGATTCAGTTATCGAGGTTGCCTAATTTGATTCATTTGAGAGCTCTGAATGTGGAGTTGAATATGGGGCAGAATGAGGCATTAATTGCTACACTAAAGCTGAGACCAATGTTGCATGATAAAATTCGAAAAGTTCAGGGGAAAGATCCCAATATGGTGAAGCTTATGGAAAAGGTAAAGATGAATACGGATTCTAAGTTTCAGTTAAAGGACGAGACTTTATGGTTGAAACAGAGGTTATGTGTGAAGATGAATCCGGATTCTGAGTTTCAATTAAGGGACGAGACTTTATAATTGAAACAGAGGTTATGTGTGCCTAATGTAGATGAATTGAGGAAGGAGATTCTTGAGAAAGCTCATATGGCTTCCTATGCTATGCATCCTGGTACTAACAAGATGTATAATACACTGAAGCAGCATTTCTGGTGGCCTGGAATGAAGAAACAAGTAGCAGAGTATGTAACTAGATGTATGACATGTTAGTAGGTTAAGGCTGAGCACCAGGCTTCGATAGGAAAGCTCCATTCATTGCCCATTCCAAAGTGGAAATAGGAACGAATTACTATGGAATTCATCATGGGCTTGCCTAAGACTCCAAGGCAGAATGATGCTATATGGGTGATAGTGGATCGGTTGACTAAGTCAACCCACTTCTTACTAGTAAAAGAAAATCATTCACTTGATCAGTTAGCCCGAAGATATGTGAATGAGGTGGTGAGACTAAATGGGGTTCCAGTGTCCATCGTATCAGACATGGATCCCAGATTTACTTCGAGGTTTTGGAAAAGCTTGCAATCTGCTATGAGTACTAAGTTGAACTTCAGTACAACATTTCATCCTCAAACAGATGGACAGAATGAGAGGACAATCAAGACATTAGAGGATATGCTCAGGGTGTGTGTATTAGAGTTTAGAGGATCTTGGGATCAATATATGGCATTGATAGAGTTTGCATATAACAACCACTACCACAGTAGTATCAGGATGGCACCGTATGAGGCACTATATGGTAGAAAATGTCAGTTACCATTATATTGGGATGAAGAGAGCTTGAGAATAGTTGAAGGCCCGGAGTTGATACAAGACACAGTTGATAAGGTGAAATTGATCCAAAGCTGAATTAAGGCTGCTCAAGATAGATAGAAGAGTTATATGGATCAACACCAACGGGATATGGAGGATAATGTGGGAGACAAGGTATTCTTAAGAGTGTCTCCTTAGAGGGGAGTTCTGAGATTCGATAAAAAGGGTAAGTTAAGCCCTAGGTATATTGGTCCTTATGAGATCATTGAAAGGATAAGACCTTCATCTTATAAGTTAGCCTTACCGATTAAGATGTCTCAATTGCATAATGTGTTTCATATAAGTATGCTCCAAAGATACCGATCGGATCCGACACACATGATACCGACTCAGGAGATTGAGGTTGCTAGTAACTTAAGCTATGTTGAGGAGCCGATTAAGATTTTAGGATCGCGGATCAAGCAATTTAGGAATAAAGTCATTCTATTAGTGAAAGTCCTTTGGAGGAACCACTCAACTAAGGAGGCAACTTGGGAGATAGATTAGCATATGAGGAGATAATATCCCCACCTGTTCGAGCAAACAGGTGAGAATTTCGAGGACAAAATTTTTTTTAATGAGGGGAGAGTTGTAACATCCCATTACCTATGGGAAGTTAGAATAGTAAATACGAGTGATAAATGAGAGCTTAGAGATGCATTTTTATGTTCATGCATAATATGACATGCTCATATAAGTGAATATTGAACTTTTCTGCACATGAATTTAAGTGCACAGGCATTCATGAATAATTCCAGGTATAATTGGAGTGAATTATGAATTTTTGAGAATTTGAATGTTTCTGCATTGAAAATATTATTGGCTAGTAGAATTATGAGATTGATGAATTTTGGTGAACTTAGGATTTATTTTGTGATTTATAAAATATTATGGAAAATAGTAAAAAGAAGAGAAGAAATCAAATGAAGATTTGGAGATAGTTGGAATGTAAAGATGAGGGTTAAATGGAGTTGGTTCAAAAGAAAAGAAGTTAGAACTTAGACCTTAGGAAAGCGACATGTGTAAAGTTGCTTTTATTATGTGTCAGAAAAAAGTTTGAGTAATCTGAGAGTTAAAAAGGGGATCGGTACTTTTTCTAAGTTCTTTCCCTATTATCATCTTCTCCGAATTTCTTCCCATACACAGAGCTTTCCATTAAACTCCTTCTGAGAGTTAACTTTGATTCTTCATTTCCCTTACCATTTTCTTTACTCCTAAAGTGTTCCTTCTGCCTTAAGAAAAACCAGAAGTGGTTAGTGTTCATAAAGGAGTATGAAAGTTTGCATTCAATTAAGGTTTTGGAGATAGTTGAAGATCTTGGAGTTTCAACAAAAAGGTAGTGAGTAAATTCTTTAGAATTGAAGATTTTAAAATAAATCTGATAAGTTACTATCATCTATATGAACATGGTATTTTAAGATAATTATATCCTTGAACAATGTGTTGAAGGGGTGAAAATTTAGGGATATGGTGTTAATTGGGTTTTGATGAATTATTAGTGATCAGGTGTTGTGGAAATGATTCTTGGATTTAAAAATAGAAATAAAATAATGTATAAAATTAGTTGGAGAGTTAGATATGGAAAAGTAAAATGCTTTGTTTCTTCACTGAGCATGCATGAATACTTAGGTGTTCATATGAGAATTGAGGAAGACTTAGAGATGTTCAGGAGCATAGACGTATCGTCTATGTTTGACTTTTACCGTTTACTTTGACCACTATCTTCTGTTTAGACCTTCTGGGTCTATCTTCTATTTAGAGCTTCTGGGTCTATCTTCTGTTTAGACATTCTGCACCTATTTTCTATTTAGACCTTCTGTGTCTATATTTCTGCAGCTATCTTTCTGTGTCTATTTTCGGGGTCTATCTTATGCTTAGTCTACTTTCTGCTTCGTCTACTTTTCACTTATATGACCATAACTTCTTCTATAGATCTCCAAATGAGCTGATTTTTAAACCAATAGATTCTTGACACAACGTTCTATACCTTCGTAAACTTTTGTAGCATTCCGAATTGAATTGAGAAATATTGACTACATCAAAATGTGGAATCTGTTGGAACAGTGAAATAGGATTGTCTTCCTGAACACCCTTCGGTATTTTGATTATATCTAGATCCATAAGATTCCAAATGAGACGCTTTTTAATTTGGAGTAAACTAGAGATATATTCTTACAAATTTTCTCAATACGTCTAACTTTGATTCTTTCTTTAAGATATTGAATTTCTGGATGGAATTTGTACGTAGTACACTGTTTTTGATTGTGAACAACTCGATAATGTAGGAGGTATATCTTCCAAAGTTCTGAACCAAATTGAGTGCTTTTGGTGTCAATGGAAAGATAAGACATAGAGGAACACTTTTCTAGAAGATATTATGACCAAATTTCATGAGTTTTTCTTTCTAATTGAATGTAAAAAATAGACCCGAAAGTGTAACTTGGAAAAATATGAAGTGAGTCAATAAGAGATGAATTAAGATTCAAATGGCCTTAGTAAGGCATAAACCTAAGTATAAATTGTACTTAGATGATTTTTTCTATGAATTTTATGGGAAGATACTCAGAGTTGTCATGAACATGCATTGTACCTAATTCATTCCATATATATGCATTAATGAACACGCATAATTGTGCAGATTGTGATATATGTGTGTATTATTTTGTGATAGAGGAACAGTTAGAACATCAACTTCTAGACATTGTCGGTACTTCCAGGCTTTAGCTTCGGGGGTAAATTTTGAGTAACCTAGATGGTCTCACTTAATTACTTGTTTGCTTAATTTCTGTTTTGAAATGTTTGAATGAATGTGAAATCGATTGTGTGGATTCCGAACAATTGACTGTCCGAGGAGTTCTATATTCGGGACTGTATTAAAAATGCTACTTGTATGTGAATGCGCAGAGCTATGTGTGTTTCATAATATGATTGATTGTGATAGATTCATTCCATACATGAATGCACAATCAGATAATGGCAGTTGTGACCAGAGTAGCCACCGATCAGTGCTTAAAGCTCGACGAGTGAAAAGAGCCTCAAGCTCAAAGTGATTAAAAGCCTAAGGCTCACTATATAAAATGAGCCCTGTATTCCTATCGGATAAGACACAGTTATCAATTAGCTCGGTATCCAAAATGGTTACGAGACAGTTTAGGCACTCGATCACAACAATGTAACAATTGGAAAAGAGTCACATATGCATTCCATATAAGTTGTATTAAGTATGTTTGATTGATTGAAATGCGATATTACATGAAAAATACAATGATGTGAATTATCTGTTATGTAGAATGATATGTTGCATGAATTGAATGAACCATCGATGATGATTACCTCATTGAGTTCGCAAAACTCACAAAAATTGCAACGTTATCTTTTTAGGACCGAGAGACGACTCTAACTACCGAGAGACTCTACCAGCCGTGTAGATTGTGATTTGGCAAGAGAAGTCATGGCTCAAAGGTCGGTCAACTGAGATTTTCGGACTGATTAGATAGACTTCCTATATTTTCCTCTTTCATGTAGTACTTTTGTACTAGGTTTTGATAATGTACGTGTAGGAAGTATTGAAGGATACAGTGTGGACTTTCGATTTTGTGTAATGAAATAAGGAAAAAGTTAGTTTTTAAAAATTTTGTGAATTTCTTATGACGATTTATAAGTGAATAATGATATGATGCCTTGTGAAGTGAACGTAGTGATCAATAGTAGCTTGCCTTTATCGTAGGATATGTACCGGAATGACCTCTGGGTATTCCGATGTGTACCCTACGGTAAGGGGGCACTACAGTAAATGTCCGTTGAGTGGACATTCTCGGGAATTCTAGTATTCCAGCCCCGTTCATGTCCGTTTGGAGGGACATAAGTCTCTCTCTTCGGATCTTCACGGAAGTTGTGGAACTCGAAGTCTCTTCGAACCTGTACTTAAATGACCTTAATCTAACATCCATAATCAAAGTTGTGCCTATTTTCCCAAATCATGTACATATATGCATTGTGGGCTTATCAATGCTTTCCTATGATACATTTAAGCCTAAATGAAGCTTGAAATGTACTTAGTTTGATGTAGAAGTAAGAGATAAAAATGAGTGATATGTTTAGGATGACGATTGAGGATGTAAATATAAGAATGGATTGTCGTATATCAAGTGTTCAAATATAGAATTTTGGTATATTATGAGAATGAAACTGAACCCATGTTGGCTAATGAGATTTCATTAAAAGAACCCTACAGAGTGATATGCTCACGTTCGACTTACTAGTCAGACTCCAGAAATGGGATCTAACAATATCGCCAACGACTCTTCCCTTAACTTCTTCCTCTTCAAGGCATATTCTTTCTCTCTAACATTAATCAATTTAGGTAAAAATTTAGTTATCCCCTGAGAAAAATAAAATCTAGTAGAGTTTTTAACCCAAAAAACACATTCGCTTGCTATCCCCTATAAAAGAACCCATCCTCTCAAAAACCCAATTTTATTTGAAACCAACAAAGTGTTGTTTTCTTACTATCACCAAGGTGTTTTTTTCTTGCTATCCACTCACTATCCCCTATAATATTGCCTAAGATTGTTGAAGCTGCTTCATCTTTGTAAAACAATGATGTTTTAGGGTAAATAAAAATTGCACTACATTCTTCTCTCATGTGGAGGTAATATATAGAGATACAATTACACTTTGGATAGAATTCTATTCTCAGAAAAAATCTAACAAACTCCTTTGTTTATCCAGTCTAACAAATTATATTTATCCTTGTATATTTATCCAATCTAAAGGATTATATTTATCCTTGTATATCTATCTAGTCTAATGGATTATATTTATCCTTATATATTATCCAAATCAACAAATCACGTCCACACTCTCCCACAAGTTGAAGCATAAATATCTAACATACCCAACTTGCCAATCACATTTGAAATGCTCTTTTTGAAATTGCCTTTGTAAGTGCTTCAGCAAATTGATCTTCAAACTTAGCATACAAAAATTGAATAATCTTTTGATATAATTTTTCCTTAACGAAATGTTTGTCAATTTCAACATGTTTGGTACGATCATATTGTATAGGACTTTGTGCAATGTTAATAGCAGCCTTATTATCACAATAAAGATTCATAGGTTTTGTATGCTTAATCTCCAAATCTAATAGAACATGTTTAATCCATAATAATTCATATATTTCATGAGTCATACCTCAAAACTCAACTTCTATATTTAACCTTCCAACAACCTTTTCTTTCTTGCTTTTCCAAGTTACAAGATTTCCTTCTACAAAAGTAAAACAACCAAATGTAGAATTTTCGGTTGTTTGATCACATGCCCAATCCGCATCCATGTATCCTTTAATGTTGGAAATATCATTCTTTGAGAAGAATAAACCTTTTTCCTGGAGAGCCTTTCAAGTTTCTTAAGATTTGGTATACTACATCCATCTGTTCTTCACTTGGCTGATGTATAAATTGACTTGCAATACTCACTGTATATGTTATATCTAGCCTAGTATGAGACAGATAAATTAACCTCCTAACTAACTGTTGATAGCGCCCTACGTCTGTTGGAATTTGATTTGGGAACATTCCAAGATTATTATTTATTCCTATAAGCGTTTCAGCTAGTTTATAGTCAAACATTCCAGTTTCTATCAAGAGTTCAAGTACGTAATTTCTTTGCAAAAGAGAAATTTCTTTATCTATCCTTACTTCGTCGATACCTAGGAAGTATTTAAGTTGTCCTAGGTCTTTCATTTCAAATTCAGTGGCCCAACTCAGCCCACTTTATATTTTCTTAAAAGTCATTTTTGACAAAATAATGTCATTTTTTAAGTAACAATTGGGCCACAGGCCGGGCTTGCCTGTGGCCCGGTCAAACCGACCACTTTTGGCCTATGGCCCAATCAATCCGTACCAAAATCCGATCGGTCAGGTCAAAATTGACATCCCTAGATTTAGGATGGAATGTAAAATGATAATCAATTTTTCACTATATTACATTACTAATTCTTCTTCCAAACAACATTACACTATATTACATTATGAACCATTTCATCCCTCTCAAACAACAATTTTCTAATATTACATCCAATTACATTTTATTCTATTATAAATCATTCAATTTCATTCCATTAAAAACCTTACATTCAACTAAACATAGCCTTAGATTCTTGAATAAGCACATGGGGTTTACTTTGAACAACGTCCTCAACCTGGGTTACCAATGTCGGTGCTATTGATATTCACATAGAAGATTTCCCTGCAGTGTCAAAAATCCATGGACGGTGGGGTGGTTTTGAAACCCTGGAGAAGTGGGTTAGTGGAGCTTACGTTAGTCATCTCATCCAGCTGTTTGGGTTTGGGATTCTAACGGAAAATTACTGGGTTGGTGAGTGAGGACTTGAGAATGAACGGGTGATTGCATCTTGCAATGACCTTACGTCCCAAGTTTCTTTTCTCTTTATTGTAATAATTATCTAGAAATATTGAACCTTTCACTACTTTTGACACTTGGGAACTGTCTAAGGACTTTGATTTGTTGCATGACGAGATTTGAAGAGGCGCACCAGTTTTAATTTTCTCCAAGGACATTATATCCAACTTAGAAGCATGATCCAAGTTATTGCCCAAACAAACAGGTTGAGCGGGAAGTCAATCCTAATAGTCTTGCTATTGTCTACGAAGCTGCAAATTGTTGCACAATATATTTAGTTACATTTTTTAAAACATTTTAAAATAAAATTGCTACATTTTTATTTGTATTTTTGATAATTTTACTTAATTTACAGTTCGAGAAAACATTGCCTAAAATGTTTTGCAATGAAGAATCGACGATATTTCTTGCAACAATTTGTTAACGTCAAGAATACCATTTTTTGGACGAATTTGTTATGTTTTTTTATACCATATAGCCTAATTTGTTATACTGAGATTTTTCTCTCTATTTTCCTTCAAATGGACAAACCTGGACAACGACAGAATTACTTTAGTTGGGCATTGATGTTTAATTTTTTAGCCGCAAATCATATACCCAGAAAAACACCGAATATAGCAATCACGAAGAAAACCAGAAAGTGCATAAAATCCATCGTAAATAACCAAATATCATATAAAGAAGGAATATCTTGAGGGTGTTGTCTGTTGGAAGTTTGACGTAGAATCGAACATTAAAACTTTATTGCCATCTATAAAACCTAGAAAGTATTAAGCTCTCAAATGTAAATCATGATTTTTTATTTTTGTCTAAATGGAACAGTGGCCACCATTTCTTGATTTGTGACAATCACAACACCATAACTTAAACAAAGACCCATCCTTGCCAGAACAGGCGTTACACTCACTGCAATAGATAAGTTTATTGGCGACGAAATCAAACGTCGCTAAATATTAAAATATCGTTGTAGATATTAATTTGCGACAAAAAATAATCGTTGCTCTAATGGTCATTAAATTTCGGTAGCAAAAAATATTCGCGGCATTTTCTTGAAATCGTCACAAAAAGGTTTTGGATACACATTAATTTCATCGGTAAAATATATTACTGACGAGAACGACAAACGTCGCACATAAGATTTTGCGACGTATATGTTTCATAGATAAAAATTTTTACCTACTAAACCGTAGTCGTAACTAATTATTTTTAGTGATAATTTTTTTTGTAGCAAAATAGCTTTAGCTACTAATTGTTTGTTGTAGGTAAATATTTTTAGAGACGTTCTTGTAAATGAAGGTAACAATATTTTGTGACCATTTTTTCATAGCTAATACTTTTTAGTGACGATTCTGTTTTTGTAACAGAATAGTTTTAGCTATTAATTTCTTATTGTAAGTAAATGTTTTTAGAGACATTCTTCTAAACGTAGGTAATTAACATTTTTTGACGATTTTGTTTTGGTAGCTAATATTTTTTAATGACAAAAAAATAAACTTGAACCTTCGCTGAGTCCCAATAATCACACATTTCACTCTAATTTCTTAGAGTCACCCGCTCCAAAACATATCTCCTTGCCTCTTTATCGGAAGGGAAAGACTGATAATATTTATGAAGTCTATATTGATGATCCTTTACCCTTTGTTTTGACAGTAAACTAACACAGCTTGAAACATCAAGCTTGTCGATATCAACGATATTGAGCTTCATCTGTGAAGAATATGTATAAGTTAAGTTACTGTTTTTGTTAAGTAAAATCTCCATACATATAATCAAATGGATCGAAATATTACCAAAACTTTGTCCAAAGCATTTTGGAGCAAGTTGTCTTCATTTAATTGCCTGACATGCTGAAGGCAAGACAATTCATTCCTCACAACGATGCCCAACTCACTGGACAATTTTGCAGATTGGATCTTATCAAGAGGGCGACGATGCGTGTGGTTAATGGTCATAGACAACTTGATGTTCATCGCAACATTCATCCATTGCAATTCAACTCCATTTATGACACCTTTATCTCATTTTCTAATGTTAGTATTGGAATCTGAAAATACAAAAAATCATAATAAGAAAAACAAACTAAACATGTGATGAGTAATTTCATCATTAATGTAAATATGTTTGGTTAACAATAACAGACCTGAAGATCCTTCATTACTAACAGACGATGTTGGTAAAGGTTGTTGGTGACTGTCTTTATTCGAGGATGCAATTGTTGGTTGTTGAACGATGGGGTCGGATTGAGTTGGTTATTGTGTGGGAGGAACTTCTTCGGTCATCACCACCCTCTTTTTCTCGTTTCTACCAGGTGTTATTATATTGAACCTGTGTAAAATGAAATATGAATGTTTTCCTCAATATGCATGACATAAAGATTGTGCCTCAATAGTAATTCCTTCTAATATGGCAAGTTGAAAAATATGCTTTTCTTTGTCCAATTTAGTTCGAGATCATTTCTCTTACGCTTTCTATTACTTGAGTATTTGCCAGGTGTAATGTCACCCAAATGTAACAGTTGGTAAACAATATCATCACCAAACAACTGTATCAGAGCTTCACCTAACTCTATTGTTCCATTAAATTGTTTACTTCTTCGCCATCTATACCCATGTTCCAAATAACGATGATGACCTGTATAACATATTTTACTTCGTATCCTTTTTAAATATGTTTGATGATTATATACTAGACAAGCCATATATCCTTTAGTGCTCCACCCAGAAAAATTTGTATAAGCTAGAAAATCATTTATAGTCCATAAAATACCAGCATGCATAATAAAAGTTTTTCCTTCAACAACATCAAAAGTTTGTAATCCAAATTCCCATAGAGCGTTTAAGTCATCAATTAATGGTTACATGTATACATCGATGTCCTTACCAAGAGCAGTAGGTCTTGGAATAACGAAAGACAAAAACATAAAAGACTCCTTCATACACTTCCATAGAGGTAAATTTTATATGACTAGAATCACCAGCCACATGTTATATGAATTATTCATATTACTGAAAGGATTAAATCCATATGAGGCCAATCTAAGTCGAACATTATGACAATCTTGTCCAAACCATGGAAACTTTTTGTCAAGCTCTTTCCATGCCATTGAGTCTGCTGGATGACGCATAATGTCATCATCAATGTGTTTCTATTTAAGCCACCTCATATCTATGGCTGTTTTTATTGACATAAAAAGTCTTTGTATTCATGGTTTAATAGGAAAGTATCGAAGGATATCATTCGGTGTCTTTTTCCCTCTCTCATCATCCACCTGCCACCTTGATGTACCACAAATATGACACTCCTGAAGATCTTTACTTTCCTTCTAAAAAAGAACATAATCATACTTACAAGCATGAATTGAAATATATCCCAATCCAAAGTCCCTTAACAGTTTCTAAGCATTATAGTAAGATTTCGGCAATTTGTGTCCAATAAGTAATGCATCGTTCAGTAAGTCAATTAATATGTTAAAAGACTTATTACTCCATTTATTACAAACCTTCAAATGCAACAACTTCACAACAATGTGAGAAATTAGAGCACCCCAGATATAATTGTTCTTGAGCAACTTTCAATAACTTCCCAAAATTATCTTCTGTAATACTACCAATTATGTTACGCATTCATGTTTCATTCATAGTCTCCATATAACTCTGATAATCGTCTAACATCACTACAAGAAAATAGTGAATTAGGGATGGAAAATACCGACAGAAATGAGAAATATTCCGTCAGTATACAACATTACTGACGGAATAAACCGATGGCCAAAAACGTCAGAGATTCGGCCATAGCTAAACTTACCGACGAAACGTTTCTTTACCATCGGTAAAATTACCGACAAACAAAATAAAATGACAATAAAATCAACCAAAAAGTTACCGACCTTTCGAAGTATTCGGTCGCTAAATTTACCGACAGGTGGCTTACCCGTATATAAATTTAGCATCGGAATGTTTCTAATACGATCAGTAAAGTTACCGACGGTAACATTTTGTCCGTCGGTAAATTCAGAACTATTACCGACAGAAATTATTGTCCGTCGGCATAGTATGTAGACAATTACTAACAGAAATCTTGAATATTTATGTCGGAAAAACTTGTATTAAATTTTTAAAAATATATATTTCCATTATATTTAAATTATAACCATCGAAAAATTTTATTAATAATATATATTTAATTAGATATAAATAATTAAATAAAAATTTTGATTAATGAATATAAATTAAAATATCTTAATTAATAATAAAAACATTAAATTACAATAATATCTGTAATACAAAGTAAATGACCAATACTATACTACTGATCAGGAGTAGGTGGATCGTCTGGTAGGTATGGTGGCCTGTTGTCCTTGCCCTTCAATTCATCGAGCTCCCGACCTAGCTGAGCGTATAAATCTAACGACTGTTGTTGCGTTCCTATCGTCTGTTGTTACGTAACCATCATCTTTTGCAACTGACGCACCTCTTCCAACGTCTATTGCAACTGAGTGGACAATGTCTGCACCGTGCTCTCAAGCTCCTCCACCTTATTGGACTGCCTAGTAGATGTTGATATACTCGACGTGGAGGATTGCGAATAATAAGTATTCGTAAATGACCCTAGTCCAAATACCCTCCCACGATTATCCCTACCACCAACTGCTTTCAAATAAGTGTCAGCCTCATCAACATTTTCAGATTGCTGAGACCGCCACTCAATAGTCTGTTGTATTTGGTCCTATAAAAAAGCAATGTTATATATTAGTAAGTGATAATGATGAAGAATATTAT
>JANZXR010054855.1:0-12662 GCA_027575705.1 Erythroxylum echinodendron | reverse complement strand
TCTTGTCAAACAAATCATGAGCACATCAGAATGATTTGGGTGGATCCAAAACAGAACGTACTACACATTTCCCTTAAAGTTCTTATGATGTCGTGAACAGAACATACTATCGCAATTCCAATCTATGGTCTTGCATAGCCGTGAACTTATGGGAGTCTATGAAGGAGCTCCATGCCACTAGCGGGCAGGTGGGAGAAGCCTTTAGACAAGTGCACTTTACTTAACTTAGGGGACCACCACAAGTCCACATAACATATATATTTCATGATCTTGAATGCTTACTTCCCAAAATGGCAATTCTTGGTAACTTGCTTTTCACATCTGAAAGCACGGTTTCATAAATTTGAAACTTTTGAAGAAAACATTTTTGTTTTTAAAACATGCAACAACATATAACACTTTTTTTTACTCCAAGCAAGAACAAACAAATGCACATTTTTAAAGTAATTGAAATCATTGAAAGAAAAACACTTATGGCTTATTGCTTCATCATAAAACTATAACCCACCTTAAAAATCCTTGCTTGCTTAGGTATTGGACTTAAGGATGTCTTTCCTCTTGCTTCTTTTGCCTCTCTTGAACTCCTCCTTGATTTCCTTCATAAAGACACAACTCCCATTCAACAAAAATTCGGATTTGACTGACCCATAATGCACATTTACTAAAAATGGATTCTAGAATACTTAACCCATATATTTCCTTAAGCTCTTGAACCAAAACCTTTCAAAACTCCAAGATATAAAATTGACTTACCTTGAATCCTCACAAAATAATGAGATTTTTGGCTCTAACGAAGACTCTTTCCTTCCTCTTTCTTTTTCCCTTCTTGAGTAACCTCAGATTCTCTCTTTAAGCGTTAGAAAAATTGTGACCTAGTTATAAGCTCTATTCTTTTCACTCTTCTTCAAAACCTCTCTTCTTATTCTCTTTCTCTTTTTCTCTCTCCCATTCTCGTTTTTCACTCTTCTTAGATAACAAGACAACAATTCCTTTTCCCATTTTACCCTTATTGAGTCCCAAAAGTCCACTTTACCCTTCCTTATAAGCTTAGGCTCTTTTGATACTTAAGTTATATGCCAAAAATGCCCTCAATTCATTCTTATGCATTTATTTCACTAACTAGCGAAATAAAATTTTACTCACATTGTAATAAATAATTAATCTCCAAAAATGATTCTATCATGATCCCAAAAATTATTCTAAGGAAAAAAATTCAAATCTCATGCTTATTCCATAAACTATTATGCTTAATTTAACGAAAAATTTCCGAGGGCCAACATGAGCTATTACAAATGGTATCAAAACTAGTACCCGAACCAATATGTCCGCGCGGACGTTAAGCCCTAAAGGGGGTGGATTGTGAGATTCCTATATCAGTTGGAGAAGGGAACGAAGTACTCCTTATAAGGGTATGGATACCACTCCCCCATAGACACATTTTCGTGGGGTGGAAAGAGTAAAACTATGAGGGCTTGGCTAAGCCAAGGCCCAAAGCGGATAATATCTGTGGGCAGGTGATTTGGACTGTTACATAAATGATTGGTGCCAAACTTGACATATTTTTTTAAAAAAATACATAAAAGATTAACATTAATATGGTTGCTAGTTTGATGCCAATTCTTATGTATAAATTCCAACAATATGCAAAAACAAAATTTTAAGCTCTCTAGGAAACTATTTTGTAGCCCTATTTATAAATGTTCTCATTAAGGTTAGCTTAAGGGACTTTTGCAGGAGATGTGTGAAAGCCACCTTATGATTGTTTCATAGTTTTAAAATTTCTTAACGTTGAGAAAGGATTTGGAGCAAAATTGCAGAAGACCATGACAACTCTTCTAATCCTTTATTTATATTCCTTCTCTTATAATAAGAATGATTTATTTTGTTTTTTTATATTTAGTAACTAAAACGTTAGTTAGGGTTAGGGATGTAGTTTGTCATGGATCTTTTAATTACTAATGTATGATGGATGATTAGTTAGTTGAATTTATTCTTTTTATTTTAATTTTTAGATTTATACTTGATCATCATAGATTCAATCTTAGTGATTGTATGAAATACTAAACGGAGAAGGATGATCCATGCATTGGAAGAATAAAAATTCTATATTTAGAGAAAGAAAATACCTTAGACTAGAGTGATAACAAATAGATATACTTGTGTGCCTTAAGATAGGACATATATACATTTGGTTAATTTTCATTTTAACCATGATAATCAATCTAGTGCAATAATTAAAATTGCATATAAGTGAATCTTAAAGTCTTAACATTTATCTCTTTTTTTTTTTGCACTAGCGTAATTGTATTGCTTTTATTAGTTTTGTAATTTAACTACTTTAAAATTTCTTGTGTTATTTATTTTAATTATTTGACTATGATTAATAAACATAGTATTATATGCTTAGTATTATAGGCCTTTTGACATTGATATTCTAGAATACTTCAGTTTTAACAACTTGCTACAATCGACTCTATGCACTTACAAATATAATTGATCATTACCTTTAACTCCGCCATTCCTTTAAATCTCAGCATATTATGACTAATCGATATGAGAGTGCAAAAGATTATCAAATTACTCTTATCACCTCACTCCAAGCCTCTTAGCTAACCTAGTTATAATGGACCCACCACTTATCGCATAAAAATTTGACCAATGGAAATACCCTCTAATTAGAAGAATGAATGGATATCCCAAGTGGCATCACACTCTCTCTCTCATGTAGTACAATAATAATAAGTCCTTATTGGTCACTATATTGATGTTATCATACCTCACATACGAAGAGTGTCTTAAAAACTTATAAACATACATTAAGCCTTAAAAATGCGGCCAAACAGGGTAAGATAATGGTAATTATATCCTAATATACAATTGCATCAACCTTCGAATCTCCCTAAAACTCTAGTAAGCATATCAATCATAGATCTTATATGGTCCTTCTTATATAAACTAAATTGAATAAAGAACTAGTTGTAGCTAAAGTGATGGTTAACTTACCCTAATTTAAAATCGATCATTAAGTCATCATCCTACACTATCTTCTTTTCATCCAATTTAAACATGAACATAAAATATAGAAATAACTTTCAATATATTAGCTCTTAGATCTTAAAAAATTCCACCAAGTGTGAACTTAATCAATCCCTTCACATCTACCTCCAAACTAATCTCTGTAGGCACTATCCAATTAGTGAATCTTAGTGCCTAAAATTTCTTTGTTTGAAATGTATGGTTTTTCACTATTTAATGTTGTTTGTCAATTATAGGAATGAATGGTTAGACTATTCAATGGCGGTTCATCAAGTGAGAGAACCACAATAGGTAGGATATAATTCTTGGGTTATTCATAGGTAGCCTCGCTTTGATATAATACTTACCAATATGACTAACAAGATTTGTAATAAATACAATAAAACTTAGGACCGTTCTATCGATCACAAGTTAAACCATAAAAAACAAACACAAAAGCATATGAAAAAAGGATATGAATCGCTGTACTAGAGAAAAAAAAGGGATTGAGAGTAATAAGATCTTAAGATTTTGATCACCATTAGTGATTTGGACAAGATAAAAGTTCTTAGAGAAACTTGAGTAAGAAGAATCTAAAAGATGAAAGAAAAACTCTTCAATGGTTTTGTATAATCAATAATAACATAATTTATTAAGTATGAGCATCTTTGAGCCTCTTATAGGAATAAAACCCTAAAACTAGAGTTTTAAATTAAAATAAGAACTTGAAAATAATAAATCCTTATCTAAAAATAGCACGACACCAGTACCTATTTTAGACTATAATAAGTATTATTTTTATTCTAAACAAAACTACGTAAACCAAAGATTAGTTTGATGTTGGTTACATGTAGAACTTTGACATTAGCTTTATTTTTCAAACTTAGTCTATAAACCCTTTACAAAAGACAATGTTCGATCATAGGTATGACTCTAGCATAAGTTACATTCTTTTTGTTTAGCACTTAAGCAACAATGTAAGACCTATATCAATTATCCTTTGAGTTTAACATTGAATATGTTCTATAACTATTCTTATTTAGCTTGCTTCTTCATTTGGATCATAATAATAGTTCTAACTTCAACCTTTGGAAGTAGGAAAGCACCTCCTCTTAGGTCTAACTTCAAACTTTGGAAGTAGGAAAGCTCCAACTCTTCTATAGAGATCTACTATTAAGTTGTTGATCGCTACTTTGGCTTCCTTACCTTGCCTTACTTTATATTAACAATCTCCTAATATCATTTAAAAGATCTATCGTAACCTTTAAAGTTCGAGTAGTAGATGTCTGATTCCATCATTTTCTCTCTCTTAAAAAAACACTGTAATCAACATCTTCCTCTATAAAATCAAAAGAGCTAAAGCAGCCATAAGGAAAGTAATATAAACACTATACTCACTTAGAAAGTTGATATTATAAGCATTGTAGTTTAGTATTCCCACAACTCGAAACAATCCATCTTATCTTGGCTATATCTTAGATTTCCACTTACTAGGAAACTCTCTGTTCATAAGTGAACCTAAACCAAATATACAGGTTCAAATATCACTTCTTTCCTCCCATTGTTAGCTTACTTAACTTATTGTAAGGTCATCTTCTTAATGTTTAGCCTTGCCTTCTCATCGAGATTTTTCACTAACTCAACTTTTTTATTAACATATAAAGTACTACTTTACTTAAAGGAATATGCATAAGATTAAATAAGTTAATAGGTTAAATCTATAAACAATCGCAAATGGCTTAAAACTTATAGCACTATAAGCAATCCTATTATAAGCAAATTTAATAAAAAGAAATGAGTCTTCCTAATTACAAAGATTCTTACTTATAATAACATATAATAACCCCATAGAGTCTTATTAACCACCTTGGTTTGACCATTAACTTATAGATGGCAAATTGTAGAAGACAATAACTTACTCCTCAATTTCCCTTATAAACTTTTCCAAAAGTAACTTAAAAACTTATCTTTATCTGACACTATAGTTTTATGAACTCCATGCAATGTAATAATCTTTTTAAAAAATAACTTAGCAATATAGGATGCATCATTAGTTTTATGGCATAGAATGAAAAGTGATATCTTAGAAAACCTATACACCACTACAAAAATTGAATCCTTACCATTCTTAGACATAGGTAACCTTAAGACAAAGTCCATCAAAAGATCTATCCATGATTCACTAAGTATAGGTAAAGTTATATCTAAGGCATATGGTTATACTTTTTATTTGGTCTTTCTACAAGTAATACACCTCTTTTAAATCCTCTCTACATATCTCCTTACATATGGCCAAAATAAATGTTGACTCGATATCTTAAGGGTATTCTTAACTCCAAAGTGTCCCAATAAGCCCCTCCATCCCCCAAATGCAATTCCATCACAAGTAACTCCCTTAAAGAACTACAAGGTACACACGGTTGATTTTCTCTAAACAAATAGCCTTCATACTTATATAACTTCCTAAAAATTTAAACATTATATGCTTTATACATATTATGACATTCAGAATCATTAATATATAAGTATTTTATATACTTAAAAGCCATTAATTTAGTATGCACATCACTTGATAATATATGTCTCCTAAATATTGCATTGGATATTATATTTTCCTTACCTTGTTTATATTTTATTACATAAAGAAAACTCTCTATAATCTTTACTCACTTAGGGCATTTTCTACTCAACTTAATTTGACCCTAGATATAATTCAATGACTCATCATATGTATGTATTATAAACTCTTTAGGCCATAAGTAATGTTGCTTAGCCTCTAATGCTCTCACCAATGCAAGCATCTCCTTTTTTTGAAAATTAAAGAATAATTCATTTCAAAGCCATAAAGGCATCAATAAGTTACATTAAAAGGCAGTAAAACAATACATTTACAAAATTCTACTCAAGTCTCCTTATTATATGTTAGATAATTTAAGCTCTCCCCACTAATATTCTCAATAAAATAGTTATTAATATTGTATCTTACATTAAACTACTCCAATTTCTACTCCTAAAGTATCATAATTAATCTTACAAGTAGTGGCAAAGTTAGATTATGCTAACATAATAGTCAAACTTAACTTCTTTTTCAATAATATAAAGGCTCTATCTTGATCTTCACCCTATTCAAACCCTAAACTCTTCTCTACCTTCTTAGTCAGTAATGTGACAATTTTAATAAACTCCTTTACAAATTGCCTATAGAAAGTAGCTAAACCATGGAAGATCTTAGCATCACTCACAACTTTGGGCATTATCCAGTCTTTAATATCTTTCACTTTCTCTTCACTTACCTTTACACTCTTTGCATTTACCACATATTTAATAAACATAACTTTTTTTTAGTGAAAATGTACACTTCTTTTAATTAGCATACAATTTTTCTTGCTTAAGCATATGCAAAACATTTTATAAATGTTCAATATGCCCATTTGTGGTTGTATATAAGAATATCATCAAAGAATACGATAAAATTTGCCTAAATATCTACATAAAATATGGTTCATCAATCTCGTAAAAGTACTAAGCGCATTAGTCAAACCAAAGTACATTAATAGCCACTTATACAATCTATGTTTAGTTTTAAAGGTAGTTTTTCACTCATCTCCTTTTTTAATCTTAATTTAATAGTATCAAGATTTTAAATCAATCTTAGAGAATAAACAAGCACTAAACAACTTGTCATCCATATCATCTAATCTAGGAATAGAATGTTGATATTTTAAAGTGATTTTATTAATGTTATAACAATCAACATAATTTTTTTATATTCCATCTTTCTTTGGTACTAGTAAGATAGGAACAACATATGGGCTTAGACTCTCCCTCACATAACCATTCTCTAAAAGCTCATCCACTTGCTTTTGTATTTACTTGTTCCCCTCTATATTTATCTGATTGGCTGGCTATTTAAAATCTACACTCTTAAAATGAAGTTGATTTGGTGTTTAATCTCCCACATAAGTGGTAATCCCTTCAATATATCCTCTCAAAGGAGATCCTTAAACTACTATAAAAGAGACACAACACTGCTTAAGAAAGTATAGCATTGACTTTGTGAGAAAATAAAGATTATTTATTAAAAAAAAGAAAACGAACTTAGCCAAGACTTTATGAGAAAATAAAGATTATTTATTAAAAAAAAGAAAACTAACTTAGCTAAGAATGCATTTCTTACATCCCCCACTCTAACTATTAATATCACATCTTTCCTACGTGTTTCACTTTTATTTTTTCTTTTTGTAAAGTGTTTGAAAAATCCCTAGGTTTTTATTCTTATTTATTTTCTCTCAATTTTTCTAATTCAATCTCATATATCTTAAAGTTGGTCTTCATACACTTTCTTTACTAATAATGGAGAAAGAATGATCGATTTGTTATCTACGGTAAATGAATATATGTTTTTATAATAACGGCCTCCTAAAAGAATGTAACCCATTGAAATAGAAGCCACATCATACAATACCTAATCTGTTTACCTTCCAATGAAAAAAGAAACTATCACCTACTTCATTACCCTAACCTTCCGAATTTCTTAAAATGATTATAGGTTGTATACTCCAGGGTGTTTTATAGCTAACAACTATAACTTCTCCACCAACTCTACGTTATCCATATTAGCATAACTTCCCTCATCTATGATTATATTGCATGGTATGAAAAAGATTTTTCCTTTTATTATTTTCAATATTACCTTCTGCTTGAATACTTATCACAATCTTAGTGACTAACATCCTCCCTACCTTAGGTCTCATAATACCCTTTTTTATTATTATCTTCCTCTAATTTAGGCATCTCATCCTCTACCTCCTCTTCACTTTTGATAAGATACTTGTCATCCTCCCTTATTATCATTACTTTCTTATTAAATAACTAAGATTTTATATGTCCTCTCCTCAAGGACTTGAAACACTTGACATCTTCATCCCTAGTAATGGAAGTGAAATTGACCTTAACTTGCTCTCCATTAGGTGCCTTCTCTTTTGGCTTAGTTACTTTGTACTTAGTCTTTAAAGCCTTATTCTTTTTACTCTAAGGTTTGCTCAATGATGAAAAAATTCCATTAGGCATACTAAAATGATTAGTAGGACTACTTGTAAGTTCTATTTCTACCTTCATGTCCATATGCACTACATCTTTCAATCTTACATAATGGTGTAAATTCATAACATTGGAAAATTTTGAGGTTCAGTATAAAAATAAATTGAATCATTATCACTTCCTTATCTTCCTTCACATTTTTCTTATCTATAGCAACCTCCATCTTTTTATAGTAGTCCTTTACACTCTTAGAGTCTTTATTTAATATTTATAACCTTTAGTAGAGCTCCCTATAATAGGAACTTAGCATAAATCGCTTCCTTGTGACCAAATTCATCTCCTCCCAATTATCAGTAGGTGGCTCTCAGTTCCTCCTTCTAGTGAGAATTTAACAATCCTACTAATCCTCTACAAAGTCACTAACTTTTTCTATAGTTAGGTTAAACTTTTTCTCCTTTAAGAAGTTATAACAATTAAATATTAGCTCCACCTGCTTCTCTTACTTAATAAGTCTTTAAATGATCTTCCCTATAAAAGATGGTATTGCCATCTTGATACTTCTTGTGCGTCTATCCACCCTTTTGTAATACTCCATTTTATATCGTATGCCAAACTTGGCCCTCCTTACTCACGATTCTTCCTCCTCTTCCTCCTCTATCACCCTTTAGGTTTAATTCTCCTAAGTACTTAATAGCTCCCTTAACTTCATCATTCATTTTAAAGCCATCCACTTTAGCAATTATAGGTGGAATATGCTATAATCTAATTACGAAAAGATCTTGTTTATACAACCATTCCCTAAATTCACTAAATTATCAAATAATTTACTTAAGTTTGCCTTGAATGATATTCCCATAGCATTCTTGGTCCATTCTCGTTCTCTCTTCACTAACTACCATATCTTTGGATAAGGTTATACTTCAACTTTGACATAGATTGAACATGTATAAAAATTTAGTAATGAACACTCCCTCGTATATTTCTCTCAAAGATACACTCGACTCACAACCTAACTATTGACTTATTTTTCTTTGCAAAGTAGACAATCTAAGTTAAGAAAGCTAGTTTAAATCTTTTCCCTTTGTCAAATACTCCTACAAAAGAAAATTTAAGCATAAAGAAAACAAAAATAAAATAGAGATCAACGAACAAGAAAACTCAACATATAAAATTGAGTTCAAAGGAACCTAATTAGATATAACAAAAAAGAAGAATTAGACAAGAATGAATCAAAGTAATTAATAAAAGTAAGGAAAAGGCAATAAAAGTAAGAACAACTAGATAAATAGAATATCATTGGTTATAGGATTCCTTGTTCTTGTTAGAATAGGAATAACTTTTTTTATAATGATTGATTCAGTTACTTGCCACCTTGTATTTATTTTAGATGAAACTTATAATGCTTTTCCTTTATAAAACTTTGCAAGTATTTTTTATTAACCTGAATTCAAGAAATAATTAATATAAACTCAAGAACAAATTTTTATTCACAAAATTTTAGTAAAGACAAGAATAATAACAAATATTAACTATATAAACAATGATATTAAGAATGAACATGAATATATAATTAAGCTTTGATACTAAATTCTAATACCCTTACCAATAGATCCTGGGGTTTTGATGGCTATTAGTGAGCTAGATAAGATCAAAGTTTGTAAAGAAAATTGAGCAGGAGCACTTTAAAATATGGAAGAAAAACTTTGTCATAGTTTTGAATAATTAATAATACTGTAATATGTCAATTACGAGCATCACTAATCCTATTATAGGCATAAAAAACATAAAACTATAGTTTTAAAAGGAAATAGCAACTTGAAAATAACAAAACTCTTTGCGGAAAAATCATGACAATGGCGTTCATCTTAAACCATAACTAGCACCAATCCTATTATAGACAAAACTATGTAAACCAAAGATAGTTCAATATCGATTACATATTAAACTCTAATGTTAGTTTTGTTATAAAACTCCAGTCTACAAAACCTCACAAAAGATTATTGCCAATTGTAGATATGACTTTGAAATTGGTTACATTTTACTCTTTGGCACTCATATAATAGTGCAAGAATGGCACCATTTATCCTTTGATTCTAGTGTTGGTTACATTTTCAGCTTGCTTCTCAATAAGTGCTTCATTTTTTATATTTTTATGTTTTTATGTAATGCATTTCACTCATTTCTTTTTTAATTATTTATGGTACTTAATTCATTCATATTTTGTCTTTAGATTGTAATTCACATGCCCATATTTCCATTTTGAGCCCTTTTTGCTTTGGATTTAAGGATCTCATGATTTTTAAGTAAATAGTAATGAACACGCTCGTGTACTTGCTTGTACACCACCTAAAAACCCAATTTTGAAATATAAAATGAAAATATAAAAGAAAAAGTAAGAAGGAGGGTTGAGAGGCATAATTGAAAGGCCTAAAATGATAGAGAGAACAAAGAACAAGCAAGGAGACCCCTTTGAAGAGAATTTCTTAAAGGTTAAAAAGGATTTCATCATATTTCCTTTAAATTATGGTTTTCCTTTTAGTCTTATTGCTATGTTTTATATTTTTAGGAACTAAGCACTTTATGGTACCTAGATAAGATAAATCCTAGAATGGGCCTGATAGTGATTTCTTTTTAATTTAATTTATCTTTTGGTCTAATTAAGATTCAATTATATGTTCTTCGCTATTCTAAAATTAATATTACTAGTATGTTAATTCAAAAAAATCCTTTATATGAATTAATTTAGCATAAATGAAAAGAGTTACACATCAACCCAAAGGTTGACATAAATCTTCTATATTGAGGTCAAACCAAATAGTGAAATTTATAGATTAATTAATACAATTTTAGGAGTTTTAATTAGAAAGAGATTTTGATTAATTAACCTAAGATTAGTTGTTACTAATCTTGAGAAAGATATTAGCATAACTGAATAATTTTCACATTCTAATGAACTTTAGTTTAAATTGATATGAAAATTATTAACTGTATGAAAAGTCTTAAGGGGAATTCAAAATCTGGGCATAAATATCTTTATCAATTTCTATTAGTTTAATCTTCATTCTAGTTAATCAATTATTTTGACTTGTTTTATTTTATTATTTTAATTTTTGAATTTGATCAACTTCCATCTCCATGATTTATTAGACTAGATAATAAAAAGATGATTAGTACTAATAATTATAATCTTTATCGAATCAACCTAGGCTTACCAATTCTAGCTTATTCGCAACATTGTCACGGACTGTAACATTAGGAAAACCTTATTTTTATTAATATATTCATTTTTATGTAGTTCTTATTTCTTTTCTTTTTATCCTTATTTATTTATCCTTAAAGCATTCTTTCTTGATCTTGTGTTTATGGCTTATTTATAAGATTTGGGTATTTATTGCTACAACTACCCAACACAATAGAAGGATGGAGAGGACAGTATTCTCTAGGTGATTATTATATGACATCACTGATGTTGACATTGGAAGCTTGGAATAAGAAGCATGGTAATATATATGTGGAAGCTCAACCAATGTTTATAATATGTTGTGACATTTTGGTAATACCAATCATTAATGTCAAACACTAGATCACATGTGGGAGAAACCAATTTGCATGAGGAAAAGGCATCAAAACATCACCTATAGTGATACTGAAAAGCTAAGGTGGAGCAACTATCCTCACTTTATATAAAATGACCAAGTTTCATATAGATTTCTAGAATAATAGCAACAAGAGGAGGATCCACATCTCAAGGAGCTCTTCATGAAAGACATTACTACAACCAAGGCTAACTTTCATAAAACTAAAGAGTTATTCTGTCAGATCCCGTTTCCAGAGCCGGCTATCGCATTCGGATACCAATATTTTTACTCAAATATTTGCATTCAAGCTAACCCCTTTTTTTTGACCCATCTCCATTTTAGCCCAATATGTTGAAGGAGAGCGTTGATGAGTCCCTAAATTTGCATGTACCATGCTTCGGGTCTGTTAGCATAATTTCTTATCTTCTGCTTCTGTGCTTGGTCTATCGTTTGTATTCTATCATCTATCTTTAACTTTTATCATCTGGGTTTGATCTTCTCTTATCGTCTGTGTTTTATTGTTTGCCTTTTGTTGCGTATTTCCTTCATTTGCGTCTGACTTATGATGTGTCATTACAGACGATTCCTTTCGTCTGTGTTATGACGTGTTGTCTGTGTTCCCTTGCGTTTACGCTTCATGCATTTGTGTACCTCCTTTGCGTCTGTGCATGACGTCAGCACAGATGATTCCTTCCATCTGTGTTCTTCCCTTGCGTCTGTGTGTGACGTCAGTACAGACGATTCCTTCCGTCTGTGTCCTTCCTTTGCGTCTGTGTGTGACATCAGCACAAACAATTCCTTCCATCTGTGTTCTTCCTTTGCGTCTGTGTGTGACATCATAATAGACAATACTCTACTCTATATTTTCTTTTGCATCTGAACACAATCTTTCCAATTCTAACATACTGTTCTAAAACAAACAACATTGGCAATTTCAACAGAGAAGAACATGCACATGTACATTTCCTTCTCCCAATCTTTAAACACAACAAAATCAGACATGGAAGGAATTCAATCTCACCTTCTCAT
>JANZXR010054824.1:0-12665 GCA_027575705.1 Erythroxylum echinodendron | reverse complement strand
CGTGTGGTTGGTGG
Source organism: Erythroxylum echinodendron (assembly GCA_027575705.1). Lineage (NCBI taxonomy): Eukaryota > Viridiplantae > Streptophyta > Magnoliopsida > Malpighiales > Erythroxylaceae > Erythroxylum > Erythroxylum echinodendron. The sequence continues at coordinate 12,651 of JANZXR010054824.1, read as the reverse complement.
GACCGTTTGTTCTTTTTAAGTTAACTGATCTCTTGGATTCTGTTCCCTCACAAACACTCTATCTCTCTCTGCACTGTTCTGTTCTGCTCTGCTCCACTAGCGAGCTTCTGGCGCTATTTTATAGGCTTTATGTAAGACGCGCGTCCAGTAAGGACTTGTCTGGGTTTCTGTGAACGTTAGCTAGAATGTTGCTAGATGACATCCTCAGCTCCATTATCCAATTCCACTATATCATCTCATCTCATTCAATTTTTTATAATACAACTAATAATTTTATAATAAAGATAATATAATTAAAAATATTTAACCTCTTAAAAATTTTATTTAATATCAAATTTTAAAAATTTTTAATTTAATAATTAATCTTTTTGAAAGGCATATAATTTAAATTAAAATATTATTTTTACTTATATAACTAATAAATTAACATACTCTTCATATTTCATAGATATGTAATATTGATAAAAATAATATTTTAAATTTATACGAGTTTTAAAAAATTACTCTCTAAATTTAAAATTTTTAAAGTTTAAAACTAGATTTAAAAATATATAAAAATTAGATACCGTTTAATTTGTTTTTTAAATACTAAATTATAAATATGAATAACAATAAATTAAGTCGAGTTAACTTTAAATCATATATTTATTTTGTTAATTTAGAATTTAGTCAGACCTAAATTCAATATAAAACAAAATTATTTTATTAACCAACTCATATCAATTTGAACAATTAAAATTAAATAAGGTGGGTAGTTTTAAATTTTTTATTCAATATAAAATTCAACTAATAATTAAATTTAAATTAAGTCGGGACTTCTTTTCCTAACCCTAATTAAAATATTTTAAAGAAGTTAATTTATTACAAATAACCATCAAATATCACATTAATATGTATGTTTGATAATATAATTTAATTAAGTAAATGTGAATGAATTTAGTTTTTTAAATATGTAATGAAATTAGTAAAATTTATATATTTTTTGTACACACAGATATTATCTAATTTTCTATTTAATTATAGTTTTGATTTTTTTTTTGTCTTTTTTATTATCCAGCTCGTTGTGTATTGATGGCTCAGCAGGCCAAGTCACTGATTGCCCATGATTCAAGGCAAGAATCAATCAAGCATTTAGAGTGAATCCCAGCCGTTTAAAATTAAAAGAAGAATACAAAACTAAAGAGAATCATGCCGTCCAACCTAGACAAGAAGAAAGTAGAGAAGAAAAAAAAGGTAGAGAAGGTTAAATTCTGAATTAAAAAATATTAATGTCATCTTAAGTTTTTAAAAAATTATATTTATTTTACTTTTTAGTAATAAAATTTTTAATAATAATACATTTTAAAAATTCATATTTTTCTAAATTTTAATAGAATTGTAATGACAATTTTAGTTATTAAACTATAAATTTAGACACTAATAAGTTTTAAAATTGACTGTTTGTTTTAAATTAAATGTGATATTTTTTATTATTTTATAAAATTGAAATAAAATTTTTTATTTACGTTTTTTATTATTATTATTATTATTATTATTATTATTATTGTTGTTGTTGTTGTTGTTGTTGTTGTTGTTGTTGTTAACAAAGTATATAAAAACAAGGTGGCATTGTCTGGTAGTTTCAGGACCGACGCAATAGTGGCCTAATAGCTTCAGCTTCTTACTTAAGGCTCTCCTTTATGGGAGGTCTTGAGTTTGAGTCAAGCCAAAAGAGGAGAAATAAGAAATTTGTCCTATTGATGATCCTCTAGCTTCTTGGGTACAGCTCCTTGATCGGATCAATGACGGACGTCTCGCTTCCAGCGACAGTGTAGGAGTTGAACATACTAGGAAACCCGAGGCTGCTTGGAACCTGATGCTGAGTAGGGGGCCAGCGATCAATTAGCAGTTGACCAATCAAGTATGTGACGGCTCCTTGTGCGCAAAAGTGTACAGGCTACGTAAGAACCTGAGGGGTCTTGGAGTTTCAGATTTACATCCTCTAAAATTCTTGAGGTGGGGTCTTAGAGGCTAGGATTAGTTCGACTAAACTGGGATACGTAATGTAATTAAAAAAAAAAATGGACCGACGCAATAGTCAGATGTACATCTCTAAATTTTGACTTCATGAGTACATAGGAAAGGAAAAAGATCTGAACTGTTGTTTTGACAGTCTTCATCCCTAGTTGGTTCCTCAGACGTATGGAACTGGCACATTTACCTTATAAATTAGCGCACATTAAAAAACCCAAAATTATTTTGGATGAATAGTTTTTAGTTTTGTACTTTTAATTCGAAAGATAATTAGTTTTACGAATAATTTAAAAAACTTAAATCATAAAAATTTTATGTTTAAAAAACTCAACCGATTTTGTTAGTTCAATCGTATAAATCTTGAACCGTCTAATTTTTTTCGTTTAATTTACTTTAATATTTATTGTTGTTAAAACAACAAATTTATTAATTAACTGGTCAATTTTTATTAATTAATAAGTTTTTATAAACTAAAATAAAACAAATAATTTTTATTTAACAATTTTTTTAATTAAACTTTAAATTTTCCAATAAATAAGGATAATTTTTTAATTATATTTTAAATTCTTTAATTTTATTCAATCTTTAACAGATTTGAAGAACACCTAATACTTGTTGAACCTTTTAAATCTCAAACCTCTTGTTTTACATGCTTTACTTTCGGTCTGATATTTAAAGCATTAATAAATTTCTACTAATCAAAATAATAATAATGTGGGTAATATTAGTATTATGAATAAAATCATGCAAATTCAGACAGAAAAAGAAATGGAGAATTTAGTGAAAGCATATTTTAAGTTAATACGTATATATTGGAAACAAATAATAAATCTTGAATGGAAATAGAAAGGATATGTAAATCCATTTCTTCAGAAATAGTAAGATTTTTTGTGCAAGAATTAGAGGTTGATTCGTACCATCTTGACTTGGTTCTAATTTCTCTATTTGATTTTTAAAAAAATACCAAGTCGAGGTTTTCTCTTAACCATCTTAAATAGAGCATATTGAGTCAAATCTTATTTTTGTAAAATCTGCTTTATTTAGATCGAAAAAATCATACGCTTTTATAAAATCATAGGCTATGGCTCGAATCTGTGTGTATATGTATATATATATTTTAGTGTGATTTTACTTCTAAATTAATTATTTTTAAGCCTTTAGAATAGGTTAAATCCGTGTGTATATGTATATATATATATATATATATTAGTGTGATTTCACTTCTAAATTAATTATTTTTAAGCCTTTAGAATAGGTTAAATCATACTCCAAACTTTATGCCCCCTATTTGTGGGTACCCAAAATAACCGCATTTTCTTTTGTAAGTGGTCGTTGAAATTTGTGGTCATTTTGCTAATTTCATATCAAATGTCATTATTATTACCATCGTCATTACACTCAGTTCGAATCTCACACTAATACAAAATATAAAGAGATCTAATTTTGATAGACCTACATATAAATATAACAATAAAAACGTAGTATATTAATAATACAACAAACTAAAAATAAGTAATGCAGATTAAAAAGAGTAAATAAATAAAACTAAAATAAATAAATAAATATAACAAATAAACACTATAAACGTAATAAGCATAAGTAAATACAAAAATACAAATAAATAATGCACGTAAATAAATAAATAAATAAAATAAAATAAAAATGTAATAAACATAAGTAAATAAAAAAACGTAATACAACAATACCTAGTAGAATAATCATAAAATAATTCATATCAAATGCCATGTATATATAAAATCGGATCGAACTATATCAAAAATTAAACAGATAATACAAAAATTGTAAAATTTAAACATTTAATTAGTCTTAGACTATCATAAAATAGGTTAAAGATTGAGTAAATTAAAAAAATTAAAATATGATTATGAGAGAGTGCCTTTATCTATTGAAAATTTTATAGTTTAATTGAAAATTAAGATTGTTAAATAAAAATTAATTGGTTAATTTATGAAACTAAAATATTGATTAATAAATTAAAATTTTTAATAATTAGAATTATTATAATAAATCAAACCAAAAAATCTAACTTATTTAAGATTTTTATGATTGAATTAGTTAAAACGATTCAGTTTTTTAATTATTGATCCGTGCTACTTTTTTTTCTTCTTTTTAATTTCTCATCTTCACCTAAATCCATTTACTTGAGAAATGAACTATTAAAGTAATGAAATTAGTTTAAATCAGTACTTCAACTACATAACAAACTACAAACTACAAATTCTTTGTCTAATATTATTTTTCAAATTATAATTTTTGATTGATTATTAAATATATAAAATAAATTTGTAAATTATGTGCTATAAATAAGTTACTTAATAAATTAGAAATTTATGATTAAATAACAATGTGTCTTTATTTATGGTCCATCTTACTCTAAGTTATAAAAATAAGAAACATTTTCCTAGGATCTAAACTTGAGATCCTTTAATTGATAGAAATATAAGAAATAAGTTATATGTATTAAACTTAGGGTGGACATTAAATCTAATTTAGAGTTTGACTTGATTGGACTTTAGATTGAGCTCAATCCTTTTGATTGTTGGAATTTTCTCTCCAAAATAATATTGTTTTGATTAAAATTTCTAAACCAAAATATTTTAATCTTTAAGAAATTTAAGACTAAAATAATGTCATTTTAAAAAGTAAAACTAAAGCTAAGCAATCTTAGACTTGAGTTTAGGTCGCCTGATTCGAATTAAACTAAAATTTAGGCCAAATTCAAGTCGTCTATTAGAAGAATCTAGTCAGGGGGTAAGTCCAATTCGACTCGACTCGATCTACTATCATGCCTAGTGTAATTTGGTTATTTAATAATTTAAATAAAATGAATTTAAAAAAGTGTAATAAATAATTAAATTACCATTGACTTATTAAATAAGTTATTTAAATTAAAAATTATTATTTCTAATAAGTCATTAGGCCAATCTATTCTTGGGTCTATTGATTAGGTGGCTCTAGATGTGATTATTACCTTTAAAAAAAGGAAATCACCCTAAAATCCCCATAATTAGCAGCATAAAATTAAGATGATTTGATGAGAGGCTCAGATCTTCGGATACACGAAAGCTACATGTAATAGCATCACATGCGATTAACGTTAGTCTGAGCTGTAACGGTGGTCCAAATTAGCGCATGTTACAGACTTTTCCGAGAATCGCATTATCTCACAAGCGTTAGGGACTCCATCGTGAAATTTGACTTTCTCGGAGGGCAAATTCGTCCACCATCCATCGCGTTCACTTGTAATAAACAACTTTTTAAAATTAAAATTAAAAAATCTTAACATTTAACTAATTTTTAAATTTTTATAAGTATTTTAAAAATGTTTATTAAAAATAACTGTAAAATACATATAATATAAATAATAATATATTTGAATTAAATCTTTAAAAATGATTTAACTACCATTAAAAATTATAATTTAAGTATCAATTTAAATAAATAAAATAAAATTTAAGAATTAAATTAATTACGATAACAAATTATATTTTTGTATATAAATTTTAAGTAACATTAAAATTATAATTTAAGTATCAATTAAATTAAATTAAATTAAATTTAAGAATTGAATTAATTATAATAATAAATTATATTTTTTGTATATAATTTTTAAATAAACAATCATGTATTTTATTATTTTTTAATAAAATTATAAAAAATTTTGTGTATTTTATTATTTTTTAATAAAATTATAAAAAAATTTGTATAAAAATTGTAAAATGTATTATTATTTTTTAAAAATTAATTAAATTACATACCTTTTATTTAAAATATAAAAGTTTATTTCTTTGCTTTATATATTTTTTTAAAGGTCATTGATTTGGAGCTTTTTCAATGTCTTGCTTTTAAGTGACACCTCGAACCGAATATTTTCACTTCTCTCTCTCACCTACTACCGTCGGTCCATTTTCTCCGGCCACTTAAAGCTGCCTTCGCCGTCGCCACCACTCTCAAAAAACCCATTTGGTTGTCTCATCAATCACATACTAATCTTTAAACACACCGTCAATAGCCAACCGTCGTAAATTTAGATCTCCATTATCTAGAGTAGAGGATCAATCCTGTCACATAGTTTCTTCTTCTCCTAACTTATTCCGACCCACATTTTTCTCGGTGAGTTAGTTGCTATTTGCCATCTTCACTGAACTTTTGAGTCTTGTATCGTTTTCGGGCATCAGTGAAAAAGAAGAAAGCGGACGTGCCCTCCTTTGTTTCTTTCCGCTTTTTCGAGGGCCAACAGTTTGTTTTCTTTTTTAATTTCCAAAACCCATTGCGTATTTTTTGAGACTGTGTTTTGAGTTGGTGTCGGTGGAGTTAAGGGAGTGTGTTTCCGTTCTGGGTTTGTTCCATTTCTTTTAAGTTCGAAGCAGAGTTTGGTTCTCGTGTTCTCGTGTTCTGATACACCAATTGAAGTACATACGTTACGTACTTGACCATTGTCCGCTTACTTGCTAAATGGGTTTTCCTTTTATATCGTGATTTCGATATCCTTCTCTGTGTGGTGTGGTTCGGTATCATAAAGTCTCAGTCTTGCTTCACAGAAAGTGATATACTTTGTTCTGGACTAGTACTTCTCTTCATCTTCCATCAAAATCTCACCTTGAGAACCATTGTTTACCACCTCTTTTGTTGTTAGTTCCCGATGATTATGTTCTATAATTTTGTTTTTTGATATAAATATTTAAGTTTTGGTTTAATTATTTTGATCAATCAATGGGAATTTAGACTTTAAGAGTCTTGATTGACCGTAGAAAAGTCCGCCGTTGCATCTTGGTTGTAGCCATCAAAACGTCGCCGACCTGGTTTTTAGGCTTGATATTACTATCCTATAAACTTTGGACTTATGCGAGTGAAAAATTACTAAAATCTACTGAAGTTGTATTTTTCTACTTATTTCGTGTTTGGAATGCCGGAAACTAATACTTTTCTTTGTGTTTAACCTCACTTACTGATCTGTTATTAAGGAAAAAAAAGAATTATTGGTCGTAAATTGGTGTTTCTTAGCATAATTGCCCAGTAGGAGACAAAGGGTAGTCAGTTTCATGGTGTTCATAGGCCTTGGCCCAACACCTACACAATGTAGGTTTTAAGTAATAATATTTTATATTAAATATTTCAAACAAATAATTTAATAAATTAATAAATTAAAGTTATGTGATATTTGCAAGTTAATGTATTATTATTATTATGTTTATTATTATATTTTTTTATTAAAGTTGTAAACATGCTTTTTGTAAAATTAAATATCTAAATTTTAAATTCTTGTCAAAATAAAAACAAAAGTAGATCGAATCCAAGAGAGGAATAAATAAAAAAGAAGCTTACATTAAATGCTAAAGTTTAGTATGAACAAAGCAAAGGTTGAATTCTTTCGTATAAGCAAAGCAAAGGTTGAATTCTTTACATTTCCTTCAATTCATTTTCACCCATTAAATTCTTTCGTATAAACAAAGCAAAGGTTGAAAAGAAACATTCTAAAATAGGTTTTCCCTTTTATATTGTGATTTCGATATCTTTCTCTGTGTGGTGTGGTTCGGTAGCATAAAGTCTCGGTATCATCTGACCTGGTCTGATGAAGAGACATATATCTTTGAAAATGCACGACTTAGGATTATCTTGAAAAATGTCTGATATGACTAAGAATTCCCATGAATAGCATACATTATCATCTTGTTTTGAACCTTGTGCATAAATCTGGATTCTTTTTTTTTCTGGGTTTGCTTCACTAAAGGGGTTTTTGTGATTTTTGAGGTTGTTCTACAAGTCTGAACCTTAGAATCATTCATTAATTCAAGTTCATGTTTTGAGATATAACTGAGCATTATATCTTTTAGACCTTTTTTGTTGTCAAGCTTCCATTAGTATTTCTTGTATTTTGTCTATATATATTCTTATTTGGATTACAAATTGCAGTCTAACATGGATCGTTGGAGTTGGCCCTGGAAAAAGAAATCATCTGACAAGTCTAAAAAAGCTGCTGCTTCTGCGACTGACGCCAATTTGGCTTCAACTGGTTCACAAGGTGATAATAAGGTTTGTTCCTTTTCCTATTTATTCTTTTTGGCATTTTTGTTGACTTTAGTAGTTGCCGTTGTTGATTGCTTTTCATGTCTATAAATATTTTTATTTGGATTACAAATTACAGTTTAAAATGGACAGTTGGAGTTGGCCCTGGAAAAAGAAATCATCTGATAAGTCTGAGAAAGCTGTTCCTTCGGCGGATGATACCAATTTGGCTTCAACTAGTTCACGTGGTGATAATAAGGTTTGTTTCTTTTCTTATTTACTCTTTTTACTCTTTTTTAGCATTTCTGCTACTTTTAGTATCTGCCATTGATGATTGCATTTCATGTCTATCTTTTCTCAACGATGGCTTCCTTACTAGAAGGAGCATTTTGGAATTATGCCATGAATGATTGCATTTCATGTCTATCTTTTCTCAACGATGGCTTCCTTACTAGAAGTAGCATTCTGGAATTATGCCATGAACCACTACTTGCATAGTTAGATTTGTTCACCTCTACTCTTCTCTCTATTTTATTAAAGTTCCAATCTTGTGCATTCAAATGGATGGTGGGGGACTGGCATTATTGCCATGCACATGTATACATTCATGTGAATTTGATTTGCTTTTTGTTTATTAAACATTTTTGGATCGTGTTTCTTAATTTTTTACCTTTTTCTTGTTCACTTCGATTCTTACAGGACAACTACAAAAAAAAAATTTATGTTCAAATTTCTGTGGAATCATACACTGATCTAACTAGGATAGAGGATCAAGTTAGGACATACGAGGAGCAGGTTCAAAAATTGGAGGATCGAATTAAAGAGTTAAATGAAAATCTTTCTGCAGCACATTCTGAGATGACAACTAAAGACAACCGTATTAAAGAAGCTATATCAGGTATAACCACGGTCTCAACATCTTGGACATGAATAGTAACACCAATGCATTACTGTATAACTCACATGCATTCCATGCGATCATTTCCCTTGCAGGTTGCGAAAAGGCTGAAGCAGAGACTTTGGCATTAAAAAATGATCTAGAGTCAGTCGCATTATCAAAGCTCACTGTGGAAGATAGAGCATCACATTTGGATGTTGGCCTTAAAGAGTGCATGGGCCAGATACGAAATTTGAAGGAAGAACATGAACTTAAGTTGCAAGACGTTCTTACGACCAAGGAAAAACAACTGGACAAGATCAGGATGGAACTTGAGGCTAAGATAACCAACTTGGACCAAGAGCTCCTTAGATCTGCAGCTGAAAATGCAGCAACTATGAGGTCACTGCAGGACCAATCTGACATGCTATTAAAAGCAAATGAAGAAAAATTAATGGCCGAGGCTAAACTTGCGCTTTTGAAAAGAATGATTGAACGTATGAAAAGTGCATTTGTAGTGGTTTAGATTTGGATTGGAGTTTACAGCTCTAGTAGCCAAGGCGTTAGATATTGGGTTTTGATTTTTCTTTGGCTTTCGTTGTATAAGTTGAAATGTTTTCGTGTGATCGATTACAATGAGAGGCATTGTGCCTCAATAATGCTTGATGAAGGTTATATCAAATCGTATGTTCTAATTACAGTGTTTTAACTATATTTTATTAAATCTTATACACACAAATTAAATTAATAAATTTAATCCAACTTAGTACTTAAATTTCATATCATAAATCCGATAAGAACTCCTAAAGCATTATAAAGGGCAAGCCAATGTTTAGCACTACTAACCAATTTTGAAAAACCATATCAAAAGTTAAAACGGTATGACAAAAGGTTTAAAGTTTAAAATATTCAAACAATATTCAAATCGTTATAAAGCTAGTTATTTATTAAATAAAATTAAAGAATTTAAAATATAGTTGAAAGAGATTGTCATTACTAATAGAAGAACTTAAAGTTTAATTGAAAATAAAACTGTTAAATAAAAGTTAATTGATTCATTTAGTTTATAAAACTAATTAGTGTATGAAAACAAGCCGATTAGTTTATTAACAATAAAGATTATTAAAATAAATCAGATCGAATAATTAAAAATTGAACAAAAAAATTGATCACTTCAAGATTTTCACAATTAAATTGGTCGAGTTAGTTCTATTTTTTAATCACTACTATCAACCCTTAATTTTTATGGTTCTTTGGATTTGAGTTCAGGGTTTTGAGGGCCCTTTTTATTATCTATGACCTTTAAGGTCCAACCCACTATAATATCACCTTTATAACTACTCATTGGGCACTTAAAATTTCATGACGTTCATATGCCTTGGTCCAACACCTACAAGAAGAATGGGCCGAACGCAAGAAAAATGTAGGTTTTAAGTAATAATATTTCATATTAAATATTTCAAACAAATAATTTAATTTATTATTATTATTATTATTATTATTATTATTATTATTATTATTATTATTATTATTATGTTTTTTTAAGTTTTAAACTTACTTTTTTTGTAAAATTAAATATCTAAAATATCAATTCCTATAATAATAAACACAAATGTAGATCGAATCCAAGAGAAGAATAAGTTAAAAAAAAAAGCTTACACTAAAATGCTAAAGTTTAGTATAAACAAAGCAAAGGTTGAATTCTTTCCTATAAATAAAGCAAAGGTTGAATTCTTTACGTTTCCTTCTATTCACTTTCACCATTAAATTCTTTCGTATAAACAAAGCAAAGATTGAAAAGAAATATCCTAAGAACTTATATACATACATATATATTTAAAAACTAAAGTAAAAATTAAATAAGTAAGACAAGCAATTTAAGGTTTAAAATTTTTAAAATTAATTAAAATTAAATAAAATTGTAGAATTTAAAATATAATTAAATAAAAATATTATTTATTATTAAAGAATTTAAATTTTAATTAAAAATGTTAAATAAAAATTAATTAATTTATTTTAATTTATAAAAATCGATTCGTTACTTAACAACGTGATTACTTAACAAACCAAGCAAAGTACAGACGTACGTGCCTGACCATTGTCCGGTTACTTGTTAAAATGGGTTTTCCTTTTATATTGTGATTTCAATATCTTTCTCTGTGTGGTGTGGTTCAGTATCATAAAGTCACAGTATCATCTGACCTGGTCTGATGAAAAGGCATATATCTTTGACAATGCACGACTTAGGATTATCTCGAGAAAATGTCATATGTGACTAAGAATTCCCATGATAGTATACATTATGATCTTGTTTTGAACCTTGTGCATGAATCTGGATTCTTTTTTTTTTTTCTGGGTTTGCTTCACTAAAGGGGTTTTGTGATTTTTGAGGTTGTTCTAGTTTGAACCTTAGAATCATGTATAAATTCAAGTTCATGTTTTGAGATATAACTGAGGACTATATCTTTTAGACCCTTTTTGTTGTCAAGCTTCCATTAATATTTCTTGTATTTTGTCTATAAATATTCTTATTTGGATTACAAATTGCAGCTTGAGATGGATCGTCGAAGTTGGCCCTGGACTAAGAAATCATCTAACAAGTCTAAGAAAGCTGCTGCTTTTGTGGCTGAAGCCAATTTGGCTTCAACTGGTTCACAGGGTAATAACAAGGTTTGTTCCTTTTTCTATTTACTATTTTTACTCTTTTTGACATTTCTACTTCCTTTAGTATCTGCCATTGTTAATTGCTTTTCTTGTCTATAAATATTCTTATTTAGATTATAAATTGCAGTCTGACATGGACCGTCAGAGTTGGACCTGGAAAAAAAAATCATCTGACAAGTCAGAGAAAGCTGCTGCTTCTGCTGCCGATAACAATTTGGCTTCAACTAGTTCACAGGGTGATAATAAGGTTTGTTCCCTTTCCTATTTACTTGTTTACTTGTTTAACTCTTTTTTGGCATTTCTACTATCTTTAGTATCTACCATTGTTCTTTGCCTTTCATGTCTATAAATATTCTTATTTAGATTACAAATTGCAGTCTAAGATGGACCGTCAAAGTTGGCCCTGGAAAAAGAAATCATATGACAAGTTTGAGAAAACTGCTGCTTCTGCAACTAATAACAATTTGGCTTCAACTAACTTACAGGGTGATAATAAAGTTTGTTCCTTTTCCTATTTACTCTTTTTACTCTGTTTTAGCATTTCTGCAGCCTTTAGTATCTGCCATTTTTGATTGCATTTCACGTCTATCTTTTCTCAACGATGACTTAGTAATGGGACTTGCTTACTAGAAGAAGCATTTTGGAATTATGTCATGAACCACTACTTGCATAGTTAGATTTGGTCACCTCTACTCTTGTCTCTATTTTATTAAAGTTCCAATCTTGTGCATTCAAATGGATGGTGGGGGACTGGCATTATTGCCATGCACCTGTATATATTCATGTGAATTTGATTTGCTTTTTGTTTATTAAACGTTTGCGGGTTGTGTTTCTTAATTTTTTACCTTTTTCTTTTTCACTTCGATTCTTACGACCAAGGAAAAACAATTGGACGAGATTAGGATGGAACTTGAGGCTAAGATAACCAACTTGGAACAAGAGCTCCTTAGATCTGCAGCTGAAAATGCAGCAACTATGAGGTCACTGCAGGACCAATCTGACAAGCTATTAAAAGTAAATGAAGAAAAATCAAAAGCCGTGGTTGAAATTGGGACATACAAGGAGAAGGT
>JANZXR010054813.1:0-12665 GCA_027575705.1 Erythroxylum echinodendron | reverse complement strand
TTTGAGGAAGGAGATTCTGGAGGAGGCTCACATGGCCACTTATGCTATGCATCCTGGTACTACCAAGATGTATAATACCCTTAAGCAACATTTCTGGTGGCCTGGAATGAAGAAGCGGGTGGTCTGGGCTGTTACAGTTCCATCTAAGTTTAACTTCGTCTTATACACCTATTTGCAGCCAACGAAGTTTTATCCAGGTAGAAGACATACTATGTCCCAAATATCATTTTCTTCTAAAGCATGTAGCTCTTCATCCATTGCTCTTCTCCAATGCTCCACATACATAACGTCGTGATAGTGGATGGGTTCCTACAAGATTGTGGTTCTTTGAGAGGTTAGAGGTTGTGAGAAAATTGGAGATGGGGTGTTGAGTGGTTGATGAGGAATTAATCTTAGGATTATGCTGATATATGTCAAGATATTTGGGAATTTTGGGTTGCCTTGTTGAATGTCTAATAGGTTGTGGAGAGCTGGTGGGTTGATTGAGTGGTTGAAGATTAGGTGTTTGAATAGATGAAGAAGATATTTTTGTGAGGGTGATGTAGGGCATGAAGTGATGGGATCATAAACAGATCTTGATGCATTTGCAAGTTCATTGTTGTCATTACTATGTAAATGTGATGTGTTTGATGAAAAATCAGACAAACTATTATTAGACAGAAGATGAGAATTATTATTGAGTTTGATGTATGATGAATAATTTTGATCAAAAGGAAAAACATGATAATGAAAAACAATATCTCTTAAGACAAATATTTGATGATTATCGAGATCATAAACTTTGTGTCCTTTAATGCCAGCAAGATATCTAATAAAAACACATTTCCTTACTTTATATTCAAAGTTTTGTTTGTGATTGTGAAGTGTGGAAGCAAAACAAAGTGATCCAAAGACTTTCATGTGTGAGTAGTTAGGTGTTTTTCCAAAAAGTTTTTTATAAGGTGTTAGATTTTTCAAAACTCTTGTAAGAATTCTATTAATTATACAACAGGATGTGAGAATTGCTTCTCCCAAGAATTTCTTTGGAAATTTATACAAAAACATGAGAGCTCTAGTAACGTTATGCAGGTGTTGATGTTTTCTTTCGACAATGGCATTTTGTTGAGGGGTTTCAACATAAGATAACTAGTGTCCAATTCCTTTTCCGGCAAAGAATAACTTCATGTCGAGCTCCTTGACATTATCTGATCTGATTCTGTCAATGGTTCTATTACATTGTGTTTCATTAAGTTTGTAAAAAATAGGTAAAATGACTTGCACATCTGACTTGTGTCTCATGAGACATGCCCAAGTAACTCTAATGAAATCATCAAGTATTATAATGAAATAATGAAAACCACCAATTGCTGGGTCAGAATACAATCCCCAAATGTCAATATGTAATAAATTAAATGATTTTTCAGTGTCGTTGATATATGAGGGAAAGGTAGTCTCTTTTGTTTGGCTAATAGGTAGATTTCACAGATATCGTTAAGATGAGACATTATATCAGAGAAGGATTTGTTTATTATACTCAATCTATTATGAGCAATATGTCCAAGTCTATAATGCCAAATATCATACACTGATGGTCTTGAGTTAGTGTTTACATTGAAAACAAAAACTGAGCTAAGTTTACTACTGACTCTAAAAGCTTTTTTAGAAGAATTGAAAGTTGTTAAAGGAAGTATAGACCCACATATTCTTCAATATGACCAATCATCATTTGGGGATATAGGCCCTGGATTTTGCAGTGTTTAGGAGAAAACACAAAGGAACATTTGTGAGTTTTAGCGAATTTTCTAACAGATAGGAGATTGACCTTAAATGAGGGAATGCACATAAAATTGTGTATATGTAGAGAAGGGAAAAGTGATACAAAACCTAGGTGAGTAACTTGAACTTTTTGACCATTTCGAATCTAAACATATATGCCTTTAATGGGTCTGACATTATATAAAAGAGAAGCATTATTGCACATGTGATCAAAACACCTGCGTCTAACCCCCATTTATCATGCGATGATGTTGTGGATTTCTAAAATGCATCAAATATACTTATGTTGAATGAAAAAAGAGAGGTAAAAGTTGTACAAAGTTGTACATACGAAGTTGGAATAATGTGTATTACCCTGATCATTCAGTTATGTATTGTGAATACCTGAGTTAGAGCTTGATGACTGAGTTGTTCCCTATCCACTGAAAAGGTCCAATAATTTTTGCATCTGATTCTTCATTAGTGTTATTGGAAAAGTTTCTTGATCCTTAGCAGAGTCACTCTCTTTGTTGTTTGCAATATCATTTCCATCTAAACTAACCACATTTACGAATGTTTTCCCTTAACATTTTGGTTTGGTGAATTTAAAATTAGAAGGAAAACCAATTATTCTTTAACATTTCTCCTTTCTATGTCCTTTCTTTCCACAATGACTACACATAACTTTTGTCTTCCCATTCTTAAACTGATTGCAAAAGGATTCTAGCACACATGGTTCAATTAGAGGCTGTGACAGATCTTGTATTACCCTTCTAGATTTATCCCTCATTACCATATTATATGATTGTTCCAAGATGGGAAATTGTTTTATCAGTAAAAATTGTGAAGATTAATAATAGTAGCTCTCATTTAATCAATTCAAAAACTTAAAGACAACATCCTTCATCTGCTAATCCACGAAGTCCTGAAAGCAATGAGGATTGCAATTTTTGCATAAACAATGAGGATAAGGTCTGTAGTACCTTAAAATTTCATTAATTATGATAAATTCTGTATAATAAGCATCAATAGATTTGTTTCCTTAGTTCAAGATAGATAAATTATATTGTGATCTGCATATTCAATTATCATCAAGTTGACCAAATTGTTTTTTGAGTAATTCCCATATTTTTACAGCTGAGTCTATATAGAAGACTGTTGAATATAATGACTGGCTCATAGATTTTAAAAGGTAAGAGATGATGAGATTATTGCAGCGATTCCATGAATTGTAAAGTGGATCGTTAATATCTAGTTTAGAAATTGTACCATCAATGAAGCCATTTTTGTTTCTAATTAAGAGCGCAAGAATGAATGACTTGCTCCACGTGGCATAGTTGAGTGCTGTGAGTTCTGGAGATGTGATCAGTGTATTATGATTATCTGATGGATGAATAAAGTACAGAGAATTTAGATCTTCGACTGGTGAGGAATTGTGGGATGAAGCTGAACTCTGATTTGTCACGAGAATAATGAACAGCTTTTGGAATAAGTTATTTTCGGTTTCAAGGACAAATGAGCTTTAATACCATGTTTAAAAAGGATGAATAGAGGATGAATGTGAACAATATTTTCCAAAAAAACATGAAGAATAGAGCATAAATGTGAACAGTGAAATTTCAAAAATGAGAGAGTGATGATAAACTTAAAAAATACTCTATTATTTTATTCTTTATAAAAAAGGAGTATGTATATACAAAAGTTTGTTATATTTTACAACATGACGTGCTAAAAGGACAAAAACTAATTATGGTTTGTTATTTGACAGCTCACATAGCTGACTTCTCTTTCCTTCTTACTTCAAACATACGTTTCTCAATTAGTTTCTCCCGAATTTCAAAAATTACGAAAACTATAAAAAATAAATTTTATTTTTTTTTGTTTTTTATAATGTGATTTACTATCAATTAAATATATATTATTTAATTATTTAATATATTAATTTATAATAAAATTATGAATAATATAATATAATATAATATAATACTATATATTTAATTAATTAGTAATAAAATTATGAATACTTTAATTTTACTTAACAATTTTATTTAATTGTTGTAAATAAACTAAAATAAATAATATTAATCACTATAATGAAATTCAAAATATCTTCAAAATATATAAATTTCAAATAAGATTTTATTTACTTATTAAAATATTTTAAAATAAATATTAATTTATAAATAAAAGGTTAAATTTTAGATTATTTATTTTAATATAATAGTATAATTTTCTTAATAATTTTTAATAAATATTAAAAAATTAAAATAAATTTATTTAGTTAAAAATAATCTATCTTTAAGTTTTATCTAATGTGTAGTTATTATAAGTGATAAAAAATATAATTAAGCATATTTTTGTTTTTACTTGAAAGAAAAATAGAAACCAAAATTTACAATAGAAAAACTTAAGTAAAACCACACCATCCCTTAACTTATAAAAAAATCAAAATAAAAAGTTACATATTTAAAACATGTCAACAACTAACTTAATCAAGTTCCAAAGTATTAATCTCTTATTTAGGCCTCTTTACATATAATGCTACTAGATTTTGTTATTAATTATATTACTGATATTATATAATATTATTATTTATGATAATAATTGTTTCAAATTAATTTTTAAAATTCTTATCTTTTTAAAGATTTATATAATTAAAATTGATTAGATTTAAAAAAATATCCAATAATTCTATTTTGTTAAATATTTTATTTTATACATTATACATATTTTATATTCTAAAAAATATTTAAACATAAAAAATATATTTTAAGTTGAACTCTTCAATATTTTTAATTATTTTGATGTACTGATCAATATCAATCAATATTCTATGGTTTAACTTGATACGATAATCTAGTATAATACATGAAAAATTTGTGCTATTTTTTCAAGTAATATAATTGATATCAATCGATACAAAATTCAAAGGACTAAATACATATTTTTAATTTTTCTTCTCAAAATTAAGTTAATAGTTATGGGTCTCAATAAAAATATTAAAGTAGAAAAATAAATCATTAGCTTCTTTCTCAAAACAATACTATGTTTTATGAATATTGTATAATCAAGGTTTTAAAATTTTAAGATATATGCTAAATACAAATTCACGTAGTAACCATAGAACGAAAGAAACATTCTAATATTATATAATAAGAGATTATTGAATTGAGTATTGAATGTCATAATATTAAATATATTTCAGTATAATTAAGATTATTTAAAATTCATGCTTAATAATTGTATAATTACAATTATCAAGTATAACTCTATAAAATTTATAATGTATAAAATATTTGCGGGGAACCGCCACGATGTCTATTAGCTACTCTTCGCAATCATACTCGATGATAACTACAGTGCTGCTCATTGCCTAAATTCCTTTAGTTTTTTGTCAACTAGAACTAAATTCGTGCTTTTGCACCGTTATTTATTTAATAATTTAGTTAAATGTTTACTTTTTGTTTAGATTGATGTACTTAATTATGGGTTGTATATTTTTTATTTTCTTAATACAAGTATATGATAGTTTGACGTAACAGATATGTTTTTATTTATACTAGTTGACTATTAGTTATTACAAAGAATTTATATAAAATTAATTACCAAAAGTACAAGGATAGTCAATTACTGCTAATGCACTTTTTTTTTTGTTAGCTCACGAGGTGCTTTAGGAGAGTCTCAACTATAAAAGGTGCTTTTAAGTCATCCACACCTAGACTAATCCTCGCTCGCACTGGGTCAATCCACAAGGAATGAAGTGCTAGTCAAATAGGTCGCTTCATTCTCAGGACTCGAACTCGAGACATCTGGTTAAGGGATGAGAGTGCTGAACTACTCACATCAACTATATTTGGTTGCTAATGTAGTTTTCAGGCAGCGAGTTATCAAATGCTCAACTTTCTTGGCCACTAATGCAGCTCTAATCTAGTTCAGGATCTTGTCATTTAGGTGATATTTATTCTCCTCGACTTGTATGTACATTCTGCAATTTCTCTCTTTCCATATTATGTATATGGTAGTGATAAGAGCTATATTGAGAAGAATAACATTCTCTTTACCTAATTTAGAGTGATTGATAAACCACCTTAATGTAAACTCCTAATTATAAACATGGTTCACTGCATCCACAATGTATTGGATCCTGTAATCGCAAGCAAAGAACAAATGAGTTTTGTCCTCATTTGCATTTTGGCAAAGGACACAATAGGTATCCGTTGGATTGAACCATCTAGATTTGGTCTTGAGCCTATTTTTAATTGCTAACTAGGTAATGATGGAAGCTTTGAAGTTCATAGAGTTCTTCTATATTAGATTATACGAAGGGACCTCCATTGTATCATTTTTGAAAATGCTATGGCAAGACTCATTTGTGAAGAATCCTTGCAGATTTGGAGTCTAGCTTATTAAATAAGCCAATCTGGTATCCCCTAGTTGAGGAAGGTGCTCATGGAGAGAGAGGAAGCCCCTAAAGTTACCCCTCCATTCACCATCTTGAATTAGATCAAACGCAGAGTCTTAAGAGGTCCAGTAGTATGCGACCTTATCCCTGATTAGTAAAGAGATTGTTTCTAAATGACTCATTTAAAGAAGGAAAAAAATTAATCATGTACCTCAATCCTAGCATGTCAAAGTTTTCTATTATGGATCATGTCTTTGGTAAGTTCCAATATTGTCATATCTTTTTTTATCACCTTCTCCCAATTCTTCTTAGGCCCCCCCTTTTTTTTTCTAACATTCTCTAATTCTGATAATCTCGCATCTTCTCACTGGAGCATCTTAGTGTCTTCTCTTAACATGTCCAAATTATCTAAGTCTTCTATCTCTTAATTTGTTCATAATATTACCTACCTTTAATCTGCCCCTTACCATGACATTCATGACCTTATCTCATTTAGTAAGAGATAAGTTCAGGAATGTAATGGTAATAATTCTTAATTAATTATAAAAATTATAAACAAAAAATTAAGCGAATTAAATATCAACATATTCATTCTCAAATTTAAAATTGAATTCTTATAATCGTACTTGATTAGCTATAACTATCTTGTTTTAAATTTCTTATCAACTTCTATCCCCTTTTTTGAAATCATAAGATATATATATATAAGCACACACACACACCCACACACACACCCACACACATCTAGGTTTGTGTATTATTTTCTAATCACTCTCAATAAGGAGGGAAAAATACAGCAAAAAATTTATTTTTTTAACTAATCGATGCAATTTAATAATAATAAATATATGATAATAAACTTAATATAAATTAATAACACAATCAAGCAATCATTTAAAGAATGTAAAAAAGAAGAAATGTCAACCGATAGTGGCTCAACAAACAATCTTTATCCATGTTTATTCTCTAAGAAATTTATTAGAATTTTTACTAAGTCTCTTTTTTTAATAGGGAAAAGAGGAACTTTTTTTATAACAATCTTATATTTTTATGAATAAAGAGTAACTCTTCTTATAATTTTATTTTAAAGTGAGAGTAATCTTATTTTAAAAAAATGCAACTAAAAAAGGCGTCACTTGATCACTTTGATAAAGATAAATAGCTACTCACTACAAATAATATAATAAATTCTTAAATACTTGAAAAACCTTAGAAATGTGTGTATAAAAATGCCTAAATACTTTTTGATGTAAGAAACAATGCGAAAGTTTGTATTTATAGTGTTTCAAAAACCAAACTAACCATTAGCAATAAAAATTAGTTGTTATAATGGCTATAATACCACACCAATTAATTAGAGTAAATGCATAAAATTTAGTAGCCATTATATATTGGTCGATCAAAGTGGTACATTAGTTGACCAATATGTCAATAAATGTTGGTAAAAACTCCTCGTACATCAATTTTGATATCTTTAACTTACATTGATTGACCATCATCTCATATAGATTGGCCAATTCCAAAAAATCATGATTTCAACAACTTCAAATTATCAAAAATTAATATCTTAATGCAAATATTGCTCAAAATTTTTCCCAAAATTTTGTCCAAGTTTTAAGAGTTTTTTTTGAAATTAAAACTTTAATTCTCTTGATGAATGAAAAAGCAATTAGCCTAAATGATTATATGTTTATGTATGGTAAGCTTTCAAGATTGTCAAATTGAAAATTTTATCTCCCCTTAATTTATACATGAAAAAGATTAAAGCACACTTGATGTGATAAATTTCAATGTAATTTCAAGTTCAAATTGACATTCAATTATCAAACACATCCTATAGTCATTCACACCTTAGCAGGACTTCAACTGGGTGTTGATGATGATGATCCCATAATCATTCCATTATCAACCATATCTAATAGTCAATACAATATATACATATTCGACACTCCCTCTAAATCTAATCTTACTAAGTTTCTCTCCCTCTTTTTGAAACCATCAAAATTTAATTATTTAAAGGAGGAAAACGAATTGAATTGATTATATAATTCATTGATATGATGTGTTGTGAGGTCAAGGAAAGAGTCACGATGACCTCATAGTTGAGTAATTTAATTGTGTATACAATTTTTCGCAAGTTCTTTCAATTCGTAACAAACAGATCCTAGTTAAAAATAGTAGGAGCCTATTAGACAATAAAGCCTTTTTAAATGACAGGAGCCTATTAGGTAATAGAAGCCTTTTGTGGAATAGGACCCTGCTTAAACAAAAGGAGCCTACTGAATGATAAATCTTGTTAAAACAATTTAAAAATAGAAGGCACTTGTTAAAACTGAAAGGAACCTCTTACAAGTTGAAAACAGAAGGAGCCTTTTATAAAGGTGAAGAAGCCTCTTGTTAAAAACAACACACACAATATATTGCAGAAATTTAAAAGTTAAAGAGAGAAAGAAGAAAGACGCAGTCGATTTATATTCAACTCAAGCCTACGTCCAGTTCCCAAGTATCCAACTTGAGTGTTTCACTATAAATACCGAGTATTAAATTTGACGAGCCTCTCTAAGCTCACAAGTACATATTTTTCATAGCTCTCCTACCTTTCACACTCGAAGTGTATAACAAGCTTCTAAAAAGCTGAAAAATAAAATAAAATTTTCTCTCTTGATATAGTGATTCACTTTCTAAAGCATAATAGTAATAATATGATTCTCAAGAGTATAGATGCTGCTCAAAATGTTTTGATAGTCTGATTATGATCATTCTACTTCATAAGCGCTGTTGCTCTTCCTTAAATAGTCAACTTCTTTAACTAGCCGTTGTTTAACTCGTATCTTTAGTCAACTGGATGGATTTAACCTTGAATAACTTTGATATTATCTTCGCTAAAAATCTTCCAGTAATCAAGGAGCTTATATATGGCCTTCATAATTAGTAGGATCCTTTCGGATAAACAATTTCTAATAAGGTAAGTTCATAAGGAAGGTTCTTGCAAGAAAAAAAAGAAAAATTTTTATGATTTTATTTCCTTTTTGGGAATTAAACAGTTAATTTTACAAGGAAATAAATCCAATTTAAATTTTGAAATATTATACAATTATCATCAAAATCGTTAAATATAAACCTTGAGCTAACAATCTCCCCCTGTTTGATGATGACAAGTAATAATATATATATATTTTAAAATTCATAATGATTTCGAAAGATACTTGTGACTTTTATATGTTCATTCATAATTAGTAGGAGCCTGTCTCTTAAGAAAGGAACCAATTATTTATATATTATAGATTGTCACAATTTTTAGCAGCATAATCAATCACACATATATTCGAGCAACATTAAGAAATATGCATTTAGAAATATATCATCATATATAAAAAAATACGCAAACATATATCATATAAACTCTCCCTCTTTGTCATTATCAGAAATAAAGGAGTATAGGGAGGAAATACAACAGAATGAAATAGAGGAAAAGAGTAAATGATGCATCAAACAAAACCATCATTATAAATAAGCTAAGTAGAAAGCAAGTATCAACAGAGTTATTGAAGAGATTCAAGGATTCTTTTGAGCAAAATTTGCATGTCAAGAAATTGATTTTACATGTTGTCTATTTGTTCTCGTATTTGATCTTGATTGGCTTGAATTTTCTTTAGCTGTTGTTGGAGATTTGCACTATTTTCATCTTGAGGAGAAACATTAGCTCGTTGATCTGGAGAAGAACCTAGGATTTTTGCTTCTCTTTTAGATTTCTTTTCCACCCAGAAATTGTTTTGTAATTTGTATCTGAACTGCTAAGGAATGGAAGGGTGAAGCTTAGCCGGTGCATACCAAACTAGATTTGCAAAAGGTACTCCATAATGGATGAAAATCTCAATGAACAACATTCCATAAGGTAGGCAACCGGTTGTATTCTTGTGATTTGCTTTATCCACCATAAACCTTAAGACTATGTTTGATTGGACGTAAGGTTTTTAATGGAATAGAATTGAATGAAATGGTCAATTTCTCCAACTAGTCATTGCTCCTCTCACATCTTTAGTCAACTAGATGGATTTAACCTTGAATAACTTCGATGTCATCATTGCCAAAAATCTTCCATTAATCACGAAGCTAATATATGACCTTCATAATTAGTAGGATCCTTTCGGATAAAACATTTCTAATAAGGTAAGTTCATAAAGAAGGTTCAAGCAAGAAAGAAGTATATTTCTTATGATTTTATTTCCTTCTTGAGAATCAGACCGTTAATCTTGCAAGGAAATAAATCCAATTTAAATTTTGAAATATTATACAGTTATCATCAAAATCGTGAAATATAAACCTTAATCTAACAATAAGGTAGTAGTCTCATATTTTAGTAGGTACCTCATAGTATGAATACGTGTGTCTTATTTGAATCAACACCATATGTGGGAGCCTCATGAGAAGGTACAATTTACGCTGAGGTTGTAACTGGTACTATTGATGTAGTTAAGTCATTTTATTATCAACTAAATGGTAATCGATATGGTTAGGGATAATAGAATAGAAAAGGAAATCTAGATTAATCTTATCCTTAATAGGAGGGATATGAAAATGCTAGAAGATGAGGAAAAAAATAAGAGCATAATGGATATTTTATTTATTTTTCTTAGTATTATTATAAACTATATTCTGTAAAATAAAGTTATTAATATAAATTATCTCTCCTAATATGATGGTGGAGACGAATCAAAGGTAACCATGTCATAGAAACACAAAATAACCATAAGAAGAAACAAAGTTTTACTTGATGAATAAATGATGAAATCAAGGAATAATATTGAGCCCACGAACATCTTCAGGTTTTCTAACGATTTTTACATTAATACCTAACTTAAGGATGTTTTTAACTCTTTTAGACATAGTGTAAGGTCAAAGTTGATATTTGGAATAACAACTATAAGGAGTGGATTTTCATGTGTCAGAATGCGTAAAACCTCATTTATAAGATTGGTAGTTATATGGATGTCTACGTGAGTGTCATCTTGAATTCATCGAAGTTGAAGATTATAATAAAACAACTTATCATTTGCTTGATTAAGATGATGAGTCTTTATGATTAGAGATTTCCACCTTTGATTAATTGCACATGACTGTAGATTTTAAAATTTTATAGATAAGTTAGGAAAGGGTAAGATGATGGGAGTGAATATTGACATATTCATCATCATGAGTGGAGCAATATGTAGGTGGTAGAGAAGTTAAGGTTCTCTCTCGAGTCCTTCAAGTCTTATTAGGGGTACGGTTAGTCATATCATGAGTGAATGTCCTAAACACAAAATTGGAATTCTCTCTGGTTTTTTCCATAGAGAGAAAAAGTCTGAGGTATACTTTAAGGAATAAAATCAAAAGAAATGATAGGTACCAGTGAGTTACGGGTCAAAGGTCACTTATTAGAAAAACATTTCAATAAAATTTTAGAGGTTCACTCTCGCCAACTTCAATTTCCCATTCATCACAATAAGTAATGTGTAGTTATGAAGGAAAATAGAAAATAAGTCATGAAGTATGTAAAGATGACAAAAAAATAGAGTAACGCATTTTGAGGGAAAATGATAAATATGATAAATTTAGGTATGAGAAAGTACAATCAAACCTAGAAAATAAAAGCAAGGTATAAAATAATTTCAATTTTATAAAAGTTACATATAATCATACCTAATTGAAAAAATTCCCAATTTCTTAAGAAATATATATGTTAAAATCATTTAATTAACTTATGAATTGATAAGTTTCAATGAATTTGAATATGAGAATAACTCATATATATTCTTAATTGCAATCACTATCCATCAATTTTACAAAAAATTTACTCAATGTTAATTAACTTTAAAATTCACCAAATTTTACAAACTTAAATTCAATCAAAATCAGACATAATTAGATCCAATTAAGGGTTACAAAACCTTAAATCAACCTTTAATTTCACTAATAAAGCATCAATTTAAAAAGGCAACATAAAATACAAAAGAAAACAAAGAAATAATAATTCTAAAACCCTAGCTCACTCAATTTGCAATTTGATTCAAGCTAAATGCAATATTATGAAATTAAATGCATAAATATGTTTAAAAGCAAACAAAACTTGAGATATACACAATATAGGATATGGTTAAGTTTTAAGGCACATTTATGATGAATAACCTTATCTAAAAATATGTTTCAATGAATCATAAATCCTTTTGCTTCTTTGAGTATTTAGATAAGGTCTTTGACACAGTCGTGACATATTTTCTATCTTATATAGGAACAACTCTGCCACATCAATGTACTCATGTCTTCACTTATACGTTTCATAGAAGAACACGCCTTGATATATGGTCATATGTTAGACCATGTTCACCTAAAAAAGCTTTCAAAAAACATACACACCCACATGGCTCTCATATGTATAAGTCGTACATAACACAAACATCAAAGAAAATATGTGTCGGCCCCCTGAAAATTTTTTCCATTAACTTAAGCATAATAGCTTATGGAATAAATGCATGAGAGGAAATTGAGG
>JANZXR010054792.1:0-12666 GCA_027575705.1 Erythroxylum echinodendron | reverse complement strand
AATCTTGAAATGTATACTAAGTGGGCATATTAGTTCAGATTACGACTGCGCAGTTGCGCAGTCTATGTCTGCTAGTTGTTGCATATTGAAGAGTGTTGACGGCACTTCTGTATAAAACCAAGATTAGTCATGGCTTCCCCTAAAATTGTTAGATGAGAACTACTTTCTGTTGGAGAAGAGATAGGCTTAGCATTATCCATCTTAGTTCGTTGGAGCATATTCGTGAGATACTTGGATTGAGATGGGAAAAGACCACCAGAAAAATGTTGAACCTCAACACCAAGAAAATAATTAAGCTCTCCCAAATCCTTTAGTGAGAAGGCTGCGCGTAGTCATGAATGAATGCATTTATGAAGTCATTGTCATTACCTGAGACCACTATGTCATCAACATACACCAGAAAGTACAGAAGCGAAGAACTGTGAGAACGAACAAATAAAGACGAATCAGAGTAACAGTTTCGAAAACCATATTGGAAAAGAAAGTTCTTCAATTTAGTGAACCATGCCCTTAGTTTTTGCTTAAGATCGTATAAAGCCTTCTTTAGATGACAAACATGATCAGGAAATTAGAAGCTCACAAAACCTTGTGGTTGTTCAATAAAAATCGTCTCTGAAAGCTTGCCATTAAGGAAAGCATTATTAACGTCTACGTTGTTTCAAAGTCCAACCATATGTAAGAGCAATAGAGAGTACCAGAAGAATGGTAGTGGGTTTAACTATTAGACTAAAAGTTTCGAAATAATCAACACCAGCCTCTTGACCCGCACAATATAGCTTGCTTTGTATCACTCGATTGAACCATCTGCAAGCCGTTTAATCTTATAAACCCATTTTCCTCTGATGATATTGACATTGGACGGGCATGGCACTAAGTCCCATATGTCATTTTGCAAAAGAGCCTGATATTCTGTTTCTATGGCAACACACCACTAAGAAAGTTTAGAAGCCTTGGTAAGGCACAATGGCTCTTGTTCTGTAGGGGTAGTAGAAGGAAGAGGGTATCTTGTAGCTGTTATAGCTCTATAATCGAGGCATCTAAGAGGTTTTAAGGATTGAGTATGGGCTCGGGTGGTCATAGAATGAGAGCTGGTCTTTGAGGGTGGTAGGTGTTTGAGATGGGGTGGTAGAGCAGGGGATTGAGAAGTGTTAACTAAACACTTGGGAGATGAATCGGTAGGGGAGGTAGAAGACGGTGAACAGCTGTAAGATGGAGTAGATGAAATGGATATATTATTGAGTGGAGTAGTAAACGTAGACAAAGTGGGACAGTGAGAGGTAAGAGGACGTGGAGATAGAGTAAGGGTGTGCTTATTTAGTAGGTATGAAAAAAGAATAATAGGTATGAAATGAAAGATTGAGTTTGATAAAGGAGTATGATTATATAGTTATTATTTTGATTATTCATTTTTTGGTAATACCTCATTCCTCTCATAATCTAGAGGAATGGATATCATTGTTTTGTAAAGCGCTCCGTTATGAATAATTTAATAGTTCTTTTTTAAAAATATTTTAAATATAATTAATTAAATATAATTAATTAATTAATTAATAATTAATTACAATATAAGTAATAAAATATAATTCATTTATTAATTAAAATATTGTAATTAATTAATTAACTAAAATATAATTATTCATTAATTAAATTATTGTAATTAATTAATTAATTACATTATAATTAATTAAATATTATTAAGAATTAATTAAAATATAATTAATTAACTAATTAGTTAAAATATAATATATTTTTATTTTTCAATGTTTTTTAATCTTACGTGACTGGGTTTTACAGAAAAATGAATTATGATGAGTTTAGTAAATTTGTTTTTGCTAAATCCATTTGATATGAAATATTTTTAAATGGTATTTCCATTTTTTAAATTAGTTTGACATTTATTTAATTCATTAATGATACGTGAATGTGTTTTACATAGAATGAATTATTATGAATTATGTAAATTTTTTTTATGTAAAATAAATATCATGTTAAGATTTTTTTATAAGAATCTGTTATGTTAATTTATTTAAAATGTGATTTTTTTATAGAATATGTTTCATGTGTATGATAATTAAATTGTAAAAATTTCTAATTTATGTCATTTATGAGCTTAGTGAAATTTTCGATCTTATGATATAGATAATGATATTTTTTGAATAATTTAATTATTTGAATATGTGCCTTAATGTTCTTTTATATATATATATATATATATATATATATATTATATTTAAGATATGGCAACGAAAAGTATGGTTGGTGATTTGTCCACCACTGAGAAGCTGAATGGCACTAATTATGACATCTAGCATAGGAAGATTCAATATTTTCTTAATGAGCGCAAAGTTTTGAAAATCTTGACCAATGACATGACTGAGCCAAAGAGACTAAAGATATTGATAATGATCAACATAAAAAAAATCTAACCGCATACAAGGAATGGTTCAAACAGGATCGGAAGGCGTGCTATATTATGTTGTATTGCATGCACGAGGATCTAATTGGAGAATTTGAGTCTTACAAAACTGCTAAAGAAATGTAGAAAAAGCTTAAGATCGCGTACGGTCAGACATCTGCTATAAGGCTTCGTACCTTGCACTTAAAGTGGATGCAATATGAGATTGACTCAAGCCATACTATAGTCGAGCATCTACGCACTTTGAGGGCGATGGATCGGGATCTAAAAGATGGTGGGCAGGAGAATTATGAAAAAGAACAAGTTCTTAACATGATTCGTTCCATGCTAAGCAAACCTGATCATTGGGCTAATTTTAAGCTCTTGATGACTGATAGTGAGAACATCAAAGCCATCTCAAAAATTTCAAGCCACCTCGAAATGGAGGAAGAACATTTGAAGGTTCTTGGTCACTCTAATGTTGCTCTTGTTAATCGAGGTAAACAGCCTAAAAAAGGCAAACGCCCTTCTCAAACTTTTGGACCAAAAGGCGGTATGGTTAAACATCAAAAGGCCAAGGGTCATGGAGAGAATAAAGTAGCATAACTGAAGTGTTACAACTGTGGAAACAAAGATCACTATGCTCAAAATTTTCCTGAGCTGAAGAAGGTACCTACTTTCACTTATTCAATCAAATTATAAGTTTGTTCCCAAGCATTAGTTGCTAACTCCTTTCCTAATTGGATTGTAGATTTGGGAGCAACCAAGCACGTAGTTCAAGATCGAGCTGGTTATGTGGACTTTCATTGATATCCGGTGGGTTCATAAACTGTCGCCCTAGGGAATGGCAAAGAGGAAGACGTCCTCAGGATTGGGTCCTATAAGCTCAAATTGCGTGGAGGGAATAAGTTACTTCATCATGACACTCTCTATGCACTTGGGGTACAAAGCTGTTTAGTTTCAGTAGTTTCTTTGTTAAAACTTGGATTCTGTTTCAATTTTTAGTCTAGTTGCTTAGAGAATTTGTATAATGGTCATGTTTTCAGCCATGGATCTTTAAGAGATGGTATCTTTGTTCTTGATTTGGATGATATTTATAATAATTCATCGCTTGCCTTAGTTGTTAATTGTGATTTTGATTTTGAATCTGTTAAATGGCATACTAGACTTGGTCATATTGGCCAAAATGGAATGAACAGACTAGTTAAATAAGGTCTTTTAGACCGGCTCACTAAGGTTAAATTACCTAAATGTGAGCCATGCTTAGCTGGCAAAGCAAGTATGAAGCCTTTTGGTAAGGCTTCAAGAGCTTTAAGTCTCTTAGAAATACTCCATTCGAACATATGCGGGCCTTTGAGTGTCAAAGCTCGTCATGTTGCTATGTATTTCCTTACCTTAAATTGATGATCATTCACGATATGGGTATGTGTACCTACTATCTCAAAGCCATGAAGCACTCGATGTGTTTAAACGCTTTGTGGCAGAAGTTGAAACCTAAACTGAGCGAAGAGTTAAGACTCTCCGAGCTGATTGTAGACGTGAATATCTCTCTGATTTGTTCAAAGAGTTTTGTGAGGAAAAGGGTATACATAGACAACTCACGATTCCTCATAGTCCACAAAAAAATAGTGTTGTAGAGTGGAGAAATCGAACTTTACTTGATATGGTTAGGTCAATGATGGCTTAGGCTAATCTTCCGATTAGTTTTTGGGTCGATGCTTTGCTTACGGTGGCTTATATCCTAAACAGTGTGTCGAGTAGGAATATATCCACCACTCCATATGAGTTATGGAATGTGAGAAATTCATCTTTAGACCATTTGCGCACATGGTGTTCGGCTGGCTATCTGCACAACCCAACCTATAAACATCGAAAACTTGATCCAATAGCTACTAAAATGGTGTTCATTAGGTACCCTGAAGACTCCAAAGGGTATATGATGTTTGGTGAACACCCAATGGTGGCATGACTGAAATTGACTCCCGTAATGTCGGATTTCTTAAGGATGAGTCCCTAAGTATCGGTGAAATAAAAAAGAACCTTGTTTTGTATGAGTTGCAACAAGATGTGCAATTATCTATTAGTGAGGTGGAGGATTCAAGCATCACAATATCACCAAAGACAATACCACAGCTCCTCCAAATGAAGTAGATTGTTGGAGTAGTCCTACCACCTTAGAAGGTGGAAACCTACTTGTTGATGAGACTCAAACTGAGGATGAGGTTAGTCCTCTACCATTAGTCCCTGAATGTGAGGTTGGTCCAAATGTTTAGAATCCCATGCCTCAGAGGAAAAATAGGAGAGATTCTCTATCTGAATAAGCAAACAACGGGGGTCCTTGTATTAGAAGGAGTGAACGTGGAAAAATTCCTCGACGTCTTTTCCAAATCGAAGATGAAATTTTGATATGCACCCCTTTGGAAATAGAGGAACCTACCTCTTTTTAAGAGGTTGTTGATTTACCAAATTATCAAGAATGGATGGATTCTATAAGGGATGAGATGGAATCGATGGCAAGAAATAAGGTTTGAGAACTTGTTGATCTTCCAACCAAACGTAAATCAATTGGAAACAAGTGAGTTTTCAAGATTAAAAGTAGGGCAGATGGGTCAATTGAAAAGTTCAAGGCTCAATTGGTGGCGAAAGGTTTTACCCAAATTATGGGAATAGACTATGAGGAAATTTTTTTCTCTTGTGGTAAGATTTTCCTCATTCGCCTGCTTATGGCCCTGATTTCCCATTTGGACTTAGAGTTATCTCAAATGTACGTAAATACTGCTTTCCTCAATGGTAGTCTTGAGGAAGAGATATATATGGATCAATCTATTGGGTTTGTCTCAAAAGGTCAAGAGGACAAAGTTTGTCATCTTAAGAGATCGATATATGGTCTTAAGCAATCTTCCAGAGCATGGTACTTCAGATTCCATGAAGCCATTACTTCTTTTGGCTTGTCCATGGTGGATGAAGACCATTGTTTGTATGTCAAGAAAACTATAAAAGGAATTATGTTTCTCTCCTTGCACGTTGTTGACATACTATTAGTTGGAAACAACTTAGAGATGATTAATGCCACTAAGCAGTGGCTATCTCCTGTCTTTGAGATGAAGGATATGGGTGAAGTCAGGTATGTCCTAGGTGTGAAAATAGTGAGAAACAGTCCCAAGAAGCTTCTTGGTTTATATTAAGAAGCATACATCAACAAAGTCTTGGAACATTTTAGGATGCACTATTCAAAACCTGTTGACACTCCTGTTGAGAAGGGTCTAACCTTAAGCCTTGATCAATGCCCAAAACAAATAAAGATAAGAAGAAAATGAGTATGGTCCCTTATGCAAGTGCCATAGGAAGATTTATATATGCCATGTTATGTACAAGGCCAGACATATGCTTTGCGGTTAGCCTAGTAAGTCGTTAGCGGAGTAACCCTAGACCTGCTCATTAGCAAGCTATCAAAAGAATTTTTCTCTACCTTCATGGTACAAGTAACCTAGTCCTCTACTACCAAGGCGGAGACTTAAGATTAAGAGGATATTCGGATGCTGATTGGGGAGGTGATCAGGATGAGTCCAAGTCAACCTCAGGATATGCCTTTGTCCTTAGTGGAGGGGTCATATCGTGGTGTAGTAAGAAGCACGACTACATTGCTTTGTCGACTATGGAAGTAAAGTATGTTGCTAGTTGTCTTGCTGTGTAAGAGGCAATTTGGTTGAGAAGCTTTCTTCAAGCTCTCAATCTCACCCCAAGAGTTGATGAGCCTGTTGAACTGCTTTGTGATAACACTGCTATTATTTAGTATGCAAAGGATCCAAAATTCCACGGGAAGACCAAGTATATCAAAAGACGTTATCACTTTGTTCTAGATGCTATTAAAAAGAAAGAGGTTGCCATTAAGTATATATCTACTAACAAGATGATTGTTGATCCCATGACTAAACCTATACCTAGAGATTCTTTCAAAGGTCATGTGACGAGTCTAGATTTGCGTAGGGTTTAGTTATTCAGATTAATCATATGATGACTATAGATTTGCGTGGAAGAAATTATTCGAGTGATGAAGTAAAAAGGAAAAAGAAAAACCATATAAGTAAACAATACCCCTGCCTTTCTGATCAATCAGATAAGAATTTCAAAGATGAAATTTATTAAGAGGAAAAATGTAACATCCCGTTTCCATACTAAGGACTAGAACCCTAAAATTCGGTACATGTGAGATCAAAGGGAGATTGAGAAAAATGCATTTCATGCTCATGCATAATGTTAGCATATACGCACATGAATTCAAATTTTTGCACACATTAGAATGACTGTACATGCATTCGTTGACATATTCTGGGTATAATTGATCTATAAATGTGATTATAATTGGAATTGTGAATTATATGTGTTAAAAATTGATTTGTAGAGTATAATTATTGACTTAGAATTTTTGGTGAAAATTTGAGAATTTTCTGAAGTTTAGGGGTATTTTTGGATTAGGAAAAATGTCAAATGGCAGAACAATTGATGAAAAGAAGTAAAATTTAGGGTCAAATGACAGTGGAAAGTTTTATAAATGACTTTGGGATTTAACTACATATGTTATTGAAATTTGGGAGAAAATTAGAGTAGAAATTGGAATCAAATAGACTAGTTATTAAAGGAGGGATAAATAAAACCATAAAAAAGTGACATGTGGCAAGTAACATGTGTCACTTGCCGTACCAATTATATCCCATGGCTTTTTGCAAATGAAAGACCAACTCATTTGGTCTTTCACTTGTTATTTTGCTTCTCCCTTTGTATATGCTTCTCTTCTCATCTTCATTGATTTTTTTTCTTCTTCTCCATAAATTTGTTTCACAACCTTCATCAATGTTGATTTTTTCCAAATTCCTTCACTTGTTCCTTTAAGAAATGCTATCTTCTTCATGTCATAAGAAAAATCTAACCTCTTCCTCATAGATGGTGACGAACAAATGTGCTTGAGAAGCTAGGGTTTATGTGATTTTGAAGAGCTTGAAGTTAAACAAGTAAATATCATGTTATTGCTCTTCTTGGGTTATTAAATGACACATATTGATGATGGGTTAGAGGTAGCATGATCATAAAAATGGGGTTGGAAGAGTGATGATTTGTTGATAATTGATAAGTTGTTGTTGTTGACATGATTTTTGAGATGGAAAGGTCATTATGATGAATATGTATATGATGTGTTTTGTTTTTGGTGTCTATGGTTAAGCATGGATTTTGAGTTGTGTATAGATGATCTTGAACTATAATTGGGGTATTACTAAAGAAGAAATGATGTGGATATAAGTTAGAAGTGATAGACTAAGCAAAATAAATGAATTAGGAAGAGATTGATGAGGAAGTGTGCTGGCAATGTGTTAGATGTAGTGGTTCAGCTGAACATGCGTCAATTTGTTTTGACATATCTTGATATAAAGATATCTAAATAGGATGATTGTTGATATATATTAAACTAGAGACAAGTAACCACAATTTTCATGAAGAAATCGAGTTTTAATTCTGGCTTTAAAAGTGTTGAAAGTTGTCTTGAAGTTGAGTTTCAAATTTTGTCTTTGTTTCTGAACAGTATGGAGTAAATTGTGTATAACGTTTAGAATACTGAGCCAAATTGTATGAACTTAGGTTATTTAGAATCTTAAGAAATAGACGAACAATTTTTTAGAAGAAGACTTTGCCAAAAAACCTCATTTTCTAGGTGTAAAATGGAAGTGAAGCTTAGGAAAAAAATAGAAGACATAAGAAAGGGTGCGTCGGCCTGAAGCAGGTCGCAATCGCGACTCTGCATGGGCAATCGTGGAAGTCATGATCGCAAAAAGTCACAAAAATGTTACACAAAAGTGCAGTACAAAGGTATCTTTACAAAAGTTTTCGTTCATTCTCTTATCTTTCAATTGGTACTAAGTTTGTAATTTTTAGATATCTGAGTTGAAAGTTATGAGTTGTACAATTTGAGGGTATGATCATGAACTAGCCAAAAGTTCAATTATGCACAGTTTGTGGTATTGTGAGAAGAAAGTATCCTCAAATGAATTCATTTTCTTGGTCAAAAATAACTTGGAAAGTTGACACGAAAGTATGTCTTAGGAAAAATCCGAATTTGATGAAATGAGTTATGAATTTCGATTTTTATGGTTTTATTGAGATATAAACCATAAGTATAAATGATACTGATGTAAGTTTGGAAATATGTATGATTATGTGATGAGAATAATGGAAAGATACCCGGGATTGTTATTGAGCATGCATTGTACATAATCCATATACATATTTCTGCTTAAATGAATACTTCAAAGTTGTAATGCATGTGTAATGTGTGTATTGCATAATGTTGATGTGCAGGACAAACGTCTGCATCCAGTTGTTTTTGGATCATAGAAGCTAATGCTAATATGGAACATACTGTGAGTCGACCTAGATGGTCTCATTTCATTGTTTTTTCTGAGTTCAGTTTTTACATTGAATGGCTACGGTTATGATTATTATGCAATTTGAATATGATTGATATGAATGTGAATTGCTGATGTTGATGCTAGACAATGAAGGTCTGAGACTTGATGCATGAATGTGATATTGAAGTGTTACTTGTATGTGAACGTGATGAAAGAAATGTTGCTCAACAATTATGTTGAATGCCGGACTAAGGTCTAATGATGAATGTGATCTGAATGTGAATATGCATATGAATGAAAAAGTGATTCTCAACTTAAATGTTGAATTCCGGACTAAGGTCCGAGGATATGTAAAAATGATTGATTGATCATATATGATTGATGCATTCCACTACATGAATGCATGAAACATAAAGGAAGTTTTGACCGGAGTAGCCACCGCAAAAGAGCTTAAAGCTCAGAATGTGAAAAAGAGCTTAAAGCTCAGAAAGTGCATAAGAGCTGAAGGCTCACTATGTAAAATGAGCTCAGTATCTCCAACAGATATGGGACAATTATCAATAAGCCCGGTATTTACAATAGATACGGGACAGTTATAGGCACTCGATCACAACAAAGTAATAAATGAAAGTGAGTCTCATGTGCAATGCATTATAAGTGATATTTGTATTTTAAATGATTGAAATGATTACTTTGTATTCCCTGAATGTGATCCTATATGTTAAATGAAGTAATGTAAATTATGTAGAAATATGTGAACTGTTTGTATTATGTGATTGAGTGAGCCATCGAGGATAGTCACTCATTGAGTTCGCAAAACTCGCCTAAAATTTACAATATTTTTCAGGCTCAGAAGAGTTACCCCGTTAGGCTGACGGGATTATAGCCATTGCACCCAAGTAAGAGATAGAGGTTGAGATCAGTTCGCATCTGCATTAGTATTTCTTTAATTTTTGTATCAAAATTTGTATTCACAAGTATTTTGCAATGTGTATGTAAATGATTTTGTAATGTAATGGTTGTGACATTGTAGTTGAAAATGTTTATGAATAAAAGTGGGCCCGATTTATTGATTCATTTTTTTGCAATATGCGTGCATTATTTTAAAAGAAAAAGAAATTTCTGTATTGAATTTGACTGATTGACTGTTCTAGCATGCCACCCTAACTGGGTATGTTCTCGAACATCATTCAAGATGTCGGGTACATGTCTTGCGAGAGTGGGGTGCTACAATTTGGTATTAGAGCCCAAATTTAGTATCTTACATGGGCATTTTTTGAAATATGTGTCAAGTTACATGCATTTTGAACATCTCATAGCAGGCAGTAGCAACTGATCCCTAGTCTGAGTCGTATATGTATGAGTCACACGTATGAGCATTTGTTAAGAGTTAGAGTTGATAGAAATAGTGAGAAGAATGATGATCTGTCAGAATGTGAGAAAATAAAAATTTGTGGATATCTAGAAGTGAGAAATAGTATATGGTTCAGTTAAAGATTCAATGCATTTTTATACGTATTATAGAATATGACATCAATATTATACTGTAGAGGTATATTCTCGAATGGGAAATAGATGTGATTGCATTGTCGTGGATTGTTTGAGGGAAATAGAGATATAAGTAGAAATGACAAGATTTAAAGTGTACAAGCCAAGTTGAAAGAAAATAAATATGACCTTGAAAGATTAAACTTAGACTTGAAATGATTGTCGGATAAATGTGATATGAGTTATGATTTAGCATAAACATATGTCTGTGATATTGAGATCAAAATTTCATGATGATTATGCATCTATAATTATGAATGGATTGAGGATATACCTATCGAAGGTGAAATAAATAATAATAGGAAAAATGAGATAGAAGTGAAGAAGGAATAAAAGGGGAATGAAATAGATATAAATGAGTTTTCATGAAATGAATGATATATATAGTAAGGAGAAATGTTGTCTAAGATCAATTGAAATCAAAATATCACTATTGTAAAATAATAGGTGATCTATCGGAAATAAATCTCTGGATAGCATAGGAGGACCTTGATGATACACACTTAAGCATATGTGAAAATAATCATGTCTACTACTTCATCGAGTTTTGGTAACCAGAATATTATGACCTAGTAAGAAACTATAAAAATTAGTCTTCTTGAGGTATTAAGAATGGTTGATAATCCAATGATGATAATAATTGATTGATAAAGATTGCATGAACTGTATAGATGTTAGTAGCAAGAAATCTTCTTTCGAAGAAGAATTTCACTGAATTAGGTTACATAAATCAGATAGTTTATATTAAGAATGATCAATGGAGGAACAAATCAGAAATGAATATGTAATGATTCAGAAGTGAGTATTGTATTCCTAGTCCTAATGGAGACATAAGTATAAAATGTAGAATATGCTATTAAGAATGTATGCATTATGTTTGATGTAAAGTATCCAAGTATATAATTGGATTCTTGAATTTGAGGTGACATTATTGTTAATATGAGGAGAATTTAGGTCCACACTATATTCTATGCAAATATGTACAGAAGATACGAATTAGATATGATGAATGTGTTGCCAACATAGGAAGTTAAGATTGTAAATAAATTGAAATGAGTGGAGAAACTAGTATGAATGAACAGGCATTAGAATAAGTCAACATGAAATCAGCGGAAATCGAATGAATGGAGAAAATTATTAAAGGAAAGAAGTCAATTGGGAAATCAAAATTAAAATGAGATAATCCTACCTCATTGAGGATTTGTTACTTAAGGAATTACGAAAACTAATCATGGGCAGGTTGAGTTTTGGCTATAGTTGTTTGGATTAACAATGCCCACGACAGTGTCACAGCATTGAAGAATAAAGTGTCCCAATTTTGCCTAGATCAATTAGTGACTATGATCATAGATAATTCAATGAATGTATTCGAAAAGTTGAGGAGAATATTTTGAATACTTGAAGTAAATATTACATATCATGAAGGTAGAAACAATTATTTGCCAGGTTTAATAAGAGTGAATCTTAGCTTGATCAAATAAAATATTGGGTCGTATAGTATCTGAACATGTCATATTAGGAGACCCAAAGAAAATTGAGGTAATGATGAAGTGAGAAACTCTAAGGCATATATATGAGAGATCTGGAGTTCTCTGGAACTAGCTGTATATTGGGTACCACTAGAGATTGTTAAAGAGTTTTTATTGATCTTAGCCCTTTGACAAAACTGTTTGAGGAAAAATGTGTGAATCATATGAGTGATTAATATAAAGAGAATTTTGAGGAATTATAAGACCGATGGTAATTATATTATGTGGATTTAGATCTTATAAAGTATACAATGATATCTCACACTAGGGATTCGAATGCAATTTAATGTAGCATAATAAAGTGATTTCTTATCCATTAAGACAATTCAAGTCTCTTGAGTTGATTATTTGATGCAAGATTTTGAATGTGCTGCAATAGTGATTGCTTGAGAGCTTGGAGACATAATATGTATAGTGAAACATTTTGTAAATATATAAATGTACAGATCATTAAAGTTTGAGGCACTTATTGAGTTTAAAAGAATTGAATATAAGGCAGAGATAATGGATATAATTACAGAAAGATTATGATGGCACGAATTAGTATTATCCGGTAAAGATAATGTTGTATCTGATGTTTGAACATAAAATTCAATAACGGAATGGCACGAATTCAGATATTGAGGTTACCAAACCTAATGCAATAAAGAGAATAGAATGTCAAGTTGAATATTGGGACGAAATAAAGTAGTATTGGCTACATTGAATTTTAAGTTCAGTTTCACTTGAAAGGATTGACAAAGCCCGAAGTGAGGATCCAGAATTGTGAATCTTATTGAGGAATTGAAAATGAATA
>JANZXR010054771.1:0-12667 GCA_027575705.1 Erythroxylum echinodendron | reverse complement strand
TCTTCTTTAGTATCTCATTGAAAAGTTTAGTCAACCAGATGAGTCTCACTTCTCCCATTACCTTCCAAACTTCTATTAGAATGTCATCTCACTCACAAGCCCTCCATATCTTCATATTTTGTAGTGCAGCTTTTACTTTCGATATACTAATAATTTGCGTGTACCTCACGTTAAGTTCACATTGGTAGGTAATATCTCAAAATGTCGCCAAATGTCCTTCATTGTCATTAAAAATTTATGCAAAATATCTCGTCCACCTCTCTCAAATATCCTTATCTCGTACGATAACCTCGCTTTCCTCATTCTTAACACACCTTACTTGGTTGAGGTCTTGGCACTTCATTTCCCTTATCTGAGCCATCTTGTATA
Source organism: Erythroxylum echinodendron (assembly GCA_027575705.1). Taxonomy (NCBI): domain Eukaryota; kingdom Viridiplantae; phylum Streptophyta; class Magnoliopsida; order Malpighiales; family Erythroxylaceae; genus Erythroxylum; species Erythroxylum echinodendron. The sequence continues at coordinate 12,298 of JANZXR010054771.1, read as the reverse complement.
TGTTCTTTTCTCCTTCTCTTATCCAAAGTTTTTTATATACTTCCTCCAAGTGAGATGAGTGCACCTTGCTAACAGCTCGCTTAGCATCCTTCTTTGCTTCCTTGTACTTCTTAAAGATATCATCATCCGTACAATTCGGTAACTCCCTATATAATTCTTGCTTGGTCCTAATAGCTTTTTTCACTTCCTCACTCCACCATCACGCTTTCTTCGCTAGCGGCCCTTTACCTTTAGATTCCTTAAGTACTTCCTTTGCCACTCTTCTGATACAAATTATCATGGTATCCCACATTGCATTAGCCCCACCTCCACAAGACCAAGGAGCCTCCTTTAATAGTTTTTCCTTAAAAGCTACTTGTTTTATCCCCTTCAAATGCTACCAACGGATCCTTAGAGGATAATTTAGTTTAGTCCTCTTGCATAGAGTCTCAATCCTTACATATAGTACAACTAGTTATATTGAGTAACTAATGCTTCGCTAGGAATCACTTTACAGTTTTTGCATAAAAAATGATCACTATGCCTTGTAAGAAAATAATCTAACTACAATTTCTCCCATTCTTATATGTAATCAAATAAGAATCCCTTTTCTGAAAGAAAGTGTTGGCTATGATAAAATCATGACCTAATACAAATTCCAAGATAAACTTTCCTTCTTCATTCCTCATCCCAAACCCAAACCCACCATAGATCCTCTCAAAGTCTACCCTAGATTCTCCAACGTGACCATTCAAGTCACCGCCAATAAAAATCATGTCTTCTTTCCTTATGCTTCTTGTCAACTCATCTAAGTGCTCCTAAAATTTGGCTTTAATATCCTCATCTAACCCCACTCATGGGGCATATTCACTAATTACATAGATTAACTTCTCATCTAGAGCTAACTTAATCCTAATAATTATGTCTCCCGACCTCTTAACCTTAATAACTTCATCTTTCAAGGTTTTATCTACCAAAGTACCAACTTCATTTCTACTTCTTTCTTGTCCCATGTATCATAACTTATGTCCAAGAGATCCAATCTCCTTTGTATTCTCTCCTGTCCATTTAGTTTTCTGTAAACGTAATATGTTGATCCTTCTTCTAACCATGGCATCTACTACCTTCATAAACCTACCTGTCAAAGAACCAATATTCCAACTTCCCAAACGAATTTTCTTATTCTATTTAGCTTGCGCTAACCCCGCACCTGCCCAGAATGGTGCGAGGACCCTATCATCATTTCCACCATATGCGGGGCCCGACATGGTGCATGAACTAACTTCGTTATCCTCCGCATTCATCCATGAGAGTGCTGGAACCCTTACTTTCTTTCCACTAACCTAGGGCTCGGCATAGCGCGTCGCTAGTAGGGGACGCCCCAACAGAGTTCGTATTTGACAAATCCATATGAAAAATATTGGCTAGTTTGACACTAATCGCTACCTAACCACAACCCTCCTTCTTTATCCGGGCTTGTGTTCGGCTACACAGTTTCCTATATAGGCGGAGTTTAATAATTATATCTTCATATTATATAATAAATATACAATATATGTAATTGAAGGATAGTGATAAAATGGTCATTCACTAACATATTTTATTATTGTCCTTCAATTACGTATATTGCGTATTTATTATATAATACAAATACGCATTTCATTTTTTTTTAAAATTATTATTTTAAAATATATTAAAAATATATATCTATGTTTAAATGTATTAAAATGGATGTTATGTGACTATTTGATCCAAACATTAACCTACTGTTCCAAAATAAAAATATTATTTCGTAAATATTTTATCAATTAACACTTTTTATAATTATTTTAAAACAATACACCAAAAATAAAGAGCCTCCTCATATGAATGAGAAATATAAGAAATTAGTGAAATTTATTGGGCACTGTTTTTTTTATAAGTCTAATTGATTTTTTATACAATTGATTTTATAATTGATTATATTTTTATTTAAATAGATATATAGAAAAATTGTGTAAGTTATATCTATAATATTAAAAAAAATCTAAGTGCTTTAGTTAAATAGAAACGGTATCTATTCTCTATTAAAAAAAGTTATATATCATTTTTTAATGCATTACATCTTATTTTTGAAGTCTTAAATTGCATTTATTGTTCTTTCATAGCATAAAACTCGTTAATAATAGATCCAATACTAAATATTTTGACTATTTCTCTATAAATATATATAACCAAGGAGTTTACCAAAAAATCATTTGTCATTTTATTTAAAAACTAATCTTTATAAGACATAATTGAAAAAAGCACGCTCAATAGTAGAAGTTAAAATTGAAAGTATTAACGGAAATCTAATCAAGGTGAATTGAGGAGTAGCCTAACAGAGTAATAACATAATTTATTTTGCCTATTAAAAAATAAATATCTAATTAATCTCTCAATAAGAGGATAAATGATTAATTTCTTGATTATACTAAAAATTGACCATGATTAATCTATAATGTCATTATAAATTTTATAAGTTACTTCACTTTCATGTGTACACTTTTATTATAGTAATCAAATGTGATAAAATAAATTGTAATAATTTCATTAATTAAGCACAATTTTAAAATTTCATGTCTCTATATACAGGAGTCGAACCTAAAATGAAAATTTATCACTAATCAAAATAAAAAATTTCAATCTTAAACTATTTTTAATGATTCAAAACTAAAATGAAAAGAAAATTGTGGATAAAACTACAATAAAATAAAGGGATCAAAACAAAATATAACAAAATATGAGAAAAAATTCTGATTTTTTGTGAAATAATTAATTAAAAGTTAAAAGTTTCAATATTAGAATTTTTTTTTGAGAGATATGATTTTATTTTTTATAAAATATTTTAAATTTGTGGTAGTAAAGTTTTTTTAAAGATTTTTTTAGGGAACTATTGCTAATTTTTTTGCAAACAAATATAAATTATAAAGGGTCAAATGTATTGTTTGAAAACTTGGGAGCACCACGGCCCCCCAAGCATATGCTTAGTTCCGCCCTTGTCTACATACACTTGTAAATTTCATAGTGAGATAAATAAAATATGAGAATATTCAAATTTCAGTTTACCAAAAATTTATGTAAAATAAATTACAAGGTAATATGAAAGAAAAAAGATTTTCTTGTGAAAGAAAGTGCTATAATTAAAATTTGGAAAAATATTTTTTCTTTCACAAAATTAATATTCATATATATATATTTGGACGAAAAATTTTCATCAAAATTAGATAATAAATAAATTTTTTTAAAGTTCTAAAAACACAATAAATAATTTCCAATATTTAATTTTAGCTTACAAAAGTATTTTGGACGTAAATTATGCCACCTTACATTTAACTATGTTGGCAATGGGGATTTTAGATGATAAATTGATAAAAGAATTATTTTATTTGGTTGTTCAAAATTTTAAAGACTAACGAAGTTATCTTTGAAAATGTAAAAAAATATGTCAAAAAAGTAGGGATTAATTTTTATTTTTTCCATATGAGAAAGGAAAAGAGGAAAAAGAATAGAAGGCTGCTTTTCGTTTAAAGAGAGAACGTAGACGGTGTCGGATTTCATAACCTTGTTAAAAATCAAATACGGTAACTTAATTAGTAAATTATGACTATATTTAATAATTTATAGCTACATTTAATAATTATACAGTAATTTTAGTAATTTTTATTGATTAAATTAATTTTTGTGTGATGAAATTACAATACTAGCCTATATAAATTCAACATTTTATATCCTCACCTCCACACTATCATATTTTTAGATTAAAATTACTAATTATTATTATAAAATTATTAAATAAGAATTCAGATTACTAATCAAGTATTTTACTTGATTTTTGACTAGAGTACTATATAATTGACCGATATCGTAATGGGACAAATCAGGTACAATTTCACGTGAAATCGAGGAAAATCTAACTTGCTAATTTGTAGGAGGTAATAGGCTTGTTAATTCAAATCTTCTGTACCGAAAAATGTGTGCCCTCTGTTTCTTGCAAATATCAACCATAGTCTCCCATTTATTAAATGACTGAGATTTACAGGAAACAAGAGCATACAATTTTTCCAGTACAGAAGATTTGAATCCTTGGACGACACATTGTGACATGATTCATTAAAAGGCAAAATCGGGCAAAAATCAAGTTGCCATAACATTACCCTTATTCTGGTGAAATTCGGAGATAATGGGACAAATAAGGTATAAATTCACGTGAAATCAAAATCTCTGACATTACACGACTTTTTTTTTTATGAAAGTGACAAGAATGTACATTTTTCTTCCAGGATTAAAATGTGCGGACATTTTATGGGTTAGACGCGATGCATGAACATAGTGATAGTGACAATAATGATTTTTTTTGTTAGAATTGTTGGATAATTTAAGTGAAGATAAACAAAATTTTATAAAAAATGATAATTATTGAAAAAATTTTAGGAGTTAGTTACACATATCTTTTATAAAAATTCAAGTATTTCAAATTTACCCTTTAAGATCAAATAAAAAATTATCTACCAATCAGTCTATAGTCTTTTGTGTTATGAACTTTATAAAAGACATGATAATTCTTTTTTTATGAGTATCATTTTAAAATGAGTTAGATCTATTATTAATAAAAGCCAAATATCTCAACTTATCCAAGTTTATCTTTGAAAATTAACAAGAGTAACAACAAAGATTAAACTGTGACAAAATGGTAGACTTGGACGGCACGTATGTAGACTAGACGTGGCGCTACGCAGTAAATAGTTGGACTAATTCACCTACTAAAATTATTTTAGTATATATTTTTTATTCTTTTTAATGGGAAACTAAATATTTGACCGCATGTTATTTTTCACTCTTATCTTTGGAATATTTTTTATTTAAGTTATTTATTGAATTTTAAATTAAGTAAATAATTAAAACTCCTTTTTACTTCATTGTATAGATATTATTCTGTTTTTTAATCTAAGAAATTATTTAATCATTTAGTTGAATGTCATTATATGTGCATTGAAATCTCTATTTTATTTTAACTTATTTAATTTGATATAATTGACAATTATAATACATATTTTATTTTAAAGACATCGATACTTTTTTAAAATAGAAAATATATAGAGCAACAACTAATTGCTGAAAAAATAAATGAATAAAAAATAGGACTTTTATGGGTTTTTTTCTTCCAAAATTCTAAAAATGGGTTTAAAGAAAATATAATTCCAAAAATGGTTTTAGTTTGGAGGGTTGACTAATCAACAGTCATAATTTTGCAAGTTGAGCTTACGAAATACTATTTTCGCAAGTGGCTAAAAAGCTAATGATACAAAGGTTACCTTAGAATTCGAACTTTCACCGAATTATATCACCAATACTCTTTGCACAGCAGTCTGACTAAGGTCTGCTTCAGCAAGACTCAATCTTCAATGACCCTCGAAGTGTTTCGGTCACACACTCGAAGAAATAATGTACAAAAGAATACAAGGAATGCTCTCTCTCTGAACTAATTGAGAGCAAAGCTCGAATGAGCTATATATAGGCCTCTTGACTTGGAAGTCAAGTTATATTCAGAATCTCACTCCATCTGAACTAACTAATCCCAGTCAAATTGATCTACCTAGGATCGAGCTAAGATTACGTCTATCTCTATCAAATTACATCACATGGACCAATTAGATGACACCCCCATCTAAATAGGACTCTAATCGATAAGATAGAATTTACAAGATAACAAAAAGATACAGATTACATTTAACTAAGAAACTAGCATCCTTATCCGCGAAGATCTCTACTATCTTCAGATGTTGAATCTCACTGTAACTCTAACTCCTCGTCATCGCTACATCATCCAAGATCTCCCCAAGATCTCTATCCGCTGACGATGCAATGTGATCTCGCTGAAGCCCACATAGCACACTGGCTCGATCCAATGCTTCCCACAACAAGTCCGTTAGTCTGGCCCATCTATCCGAGTATAGTCTCAGTCCTTAGTCTGTCAAGTCCTTAGCCTGGGCCGAGTCAATCTTCACTAGGTCTGAGACTCTACCAACATTCGCACCAAGTCTGATCATCCTCACCCACATTTGCCTTAGTATTTTCGCATGCTTCCCTCATGCATGAATCCAGCGAACCTCTAACCTAAGGCTCCTCATGAAGGTCGCAGAGAGGTGCTCCGAAGTTTAGGGGTCTAACAAACCAACCCCACTAAATGGATTCAACGCCCTTGTCAAATTAGTCTGTTGGCACTCCTCTATGAGTGGTTTCTTCGAAGACTCCTCAATTAGCTCTTGAAGACTGCCGCAAGCCTTTACATCAATTAGCACTTCACTCACATACCATTTTCCCAATCCATCAGGGTTGTCTTTGCCTCCACTTGGACTCGCCTTCTCAAGGCTCACCTCGCCCACCAGAGACATGCTAATAAAAGCTCCATCTGTCGAGTTTTCTCTGGCACCTTGATCCCTCACGATCTTGGCAACGATATGCTCCTTACCCGCCTTCTGTTTCGGGCTTCCTTGAGCATAATTTGGCTCCTTTTCAAGGATCATAGCTGACACTTGCGCTATCGGTGCTGTAGTCTCCTTCGTTCCACCAACGAATCTACAACAATTAACAAAGAAAGATTTTTCGCCATGCATAACCACCATACCGCCCAAACTTGGGTCTACCACCGTCTTTGCTGCCTTAAGGAAGTCAATCCCTAATATCATTTCGAAATCCTCAAGTGGTACAACTGGGCAATTTATCTTGGCACCCCAGCTCCCTATGTTCACTGGGATGTTGTAAACAGCTCCCATCACCGCTTGTGTCTTACCTGTAGGGGTTTTTAACTTTATCGAGGTTGTAGACACTCTAGGCCCTAACTTGCGCACCAACCTTTCCTCCACAAAGGAATGTGACGCACCTGTATCTACCATCGCGGTCACCTCTATCCCATTAATCTGTATTCTCACATACATTAGTTTATCATAAGGATTAGGTTCTTTACTAACCGCATTCAACAACACAATTGGATTTATTGTCGCCTCTTCAAAGATCTTTCCTTTTCTTCGGCTATCAGGGCATTTAGCTTCTCTTTCCTTAGACACTCTCTTGCATAATATGGTCCACCGCATAGATAACAAGCAATCTTGGCCTTTCTAGAGGACGTCTCCCCATTCTCGGAATCACCACCTTGCTTGCCTGTCCCGTTGAAGTCTCCTTTCTTGGATTTCTTCTTCTTCTTCCCATAGGTATTCTCTTGTTGAGCATGGTCATTGCCTTTCGAAGAATTAGAGGAGCACACCTTAGTTTCCTTCATCACTCGAAAGTCTACTAAAGCATCAGCGGCCGTGATTGTACCAACCACATCCCTCACATTTTGCCTCCGCAACTCCGTTTGCGCCCACGGTTGTAAACCGAACAAAACGTTGAAGAGTTTATCCTCGTCTGACATGTTTTCAATAACAAATAATAGAGAACTAAAAGATTTCACATAATCTCTTACTGAACCTTCTTGTTTCAGTTTCTTCAAGGCATCCCTTGCAAGCCATGAAGTATTCAACAGAAGAAATTGATCCTTCAACTCCTTCTTCATAAGCTCCCATGTATCCACCGGAGTTCTACCCGCACTGATCTCCGCAGAAGTTCTCGTCCTCTACTAGAACTTGGCATCCTTATCCAATTATATGACCGTCATACCGACCTTCTTAGTATCGGGCACTCTTGCAGCAGCAAAGTACTACTCCATATCCCATAAGAAATTCTCAAGCACCTTGGCATCCCGCATGCCTTCAAACACCTTAGGTTCTCGTACCTTCACCGTTGAAGGTTTTGGTGATGAGCTTTCTGCACTACCAACATCCAATGTCGCAACAGTACACCTCAGCACAATGATCTCTAACTGGGCCTCCTCATGCACCTTCAACAATTCTGCTAACTGTTGTTGCAACTGTTAGATTCGTGCCTCCAACATCTCAAACCGAGCATTATGAGACGTGACCTCTTCCTACCCTTGACGAATAGACCCAATGAACGCTTCCACTCTAGACACTCGTTCAGTCAAGTTGCCCACTGCCATTCCGAACTTTGTCTCTGATACGAGTTGATACAAAGGTCAACTTGGAATTTGAACTTTCATCGAATTCTATCGCCAATACCCTTTACACGATAGTTTCACTAAGGTCCGCTTCAGTAAGACTCAATCTTCAACGACCCTCGAAGTGTTTCACTCGCACACTTGAAGAAACAATTCTTAAGAAAGTAATAAGAAAGATAGGCAACAAAGGAACAACAGAGATATGGCTAAACCAACCTTTATATTACTTTCCCACAAAAGAATAAAAGGAATGCTCTCTCTCTGAACTAGTTGAGAGCAAATCTCGAATGAGCTATATATAGGCCTTTTGACTTGGAAGTCAAGTTACATTCAGAATTCCACTTAATTTGAACTAACTAATCCCACTCAAACTGATCTACCTAGGATCGAGCTAAGATCACGTCTATCTCTATCAGATTACATCACATGGACCAATTAGATGACACCCCCATCTAAATAATACTCTAACCGATAAGATAGAATCTACAAGATAACAAAAAGATAGAGATTATATTCAACTAGGAAACTAGCATCCTTATCCGCGAAGATCTCTACTATCTTCAGATGTTGAATTCTACGGTAACTCTAACTCCTCATCATCGCCACATCATCCAAGATCTCCCCACGATCTCTATCTGTTGATGATGCAATGTGATCTCGCCGAAGCCCACATAGCACACTGGCCTGATCCAGTGCTTCCCACAACAAGTCCGTTACTAGTGGTCCATCCATCCGAGTATAGTCTAAGTCCTTAGTCCGTCAAGTCCTTAGCCTGAGCCGAGTCAATCTTCACTAGGTCCGAGACTCTACCAAAATTCGCACCAAGTTTGATCATCCTCGCCCACGTTTGCTGTAGTATTTTCGCATGCCTCCTCATGCATGAATCCAGCGAACCTCTAACCTAAGGCTCCTCATGAAGGTCACTGAGAGGTGCTCCGAAGTTTAGGGGTCTAACAAACCACCCCCACCAGATGGATTCGACACCCTTGTCGCATTAGTCTATTGGCACTCCTCCATGAGTGGTTTCTTCGAAGACTCCTCAGTTAACTCTTGAATACTGCCGCAAGCCTTCACATCAATTGGCACTTCACCCACATACCATTTGTGTTTGCCTCCACTTGGACTCTTCTTCTCAAGGCTCACCTCGCCCACTAGAGACATGCTAAAAAGAGCTCCCTCCGTGGAGTTTTCTCTATCACCTTAATCCCCCACGATATTGGCAACGATATGCTATCAAACTTATTTCTTTGCATTGTCATATATAGACATGTATGTAAGTAAAAGAAAATACCTTTTTAAAATATTTTTTTGTTTAAGAAAAATATTTTTATTATAAAATCAAATAAAAAAATTGACATTTATATTATTAATAATTACGTTTTGATAATTTTGAAACAAATTGGTAAAAAGGGGTTGCATGAAAAAAAATAAAACCTAAATCCCAAAACACAAACAATAAATCCTAATGGTCATTAACCTCAAAGCCTGCAAATCTAATGTTATGTGGCCTCAGTCAATCTATTTTCATAAATTTTATATTTTTAATTCTCTTTCATTAATTATCTTTTAAGAACAACCAAAAAAACAACAATCCAAAAACGAACGTTGGAGGAGTAAGTGGTCCACACATGCTTTCCCATATGCAAAACATCTCTTCCAAAAATGAAATTGATTCACGATTCATGAAAGAAATAAAGAGAGCATGTAACACATGGGCTGTGCTTTTGTTAAATTAAATGGTGTAAAGTGTGGGCAGTGGCGGTTTACAATCCGAAAATAAAAGTGGATGCGATCTGAATCTAGTTCAATTGGAGCTAATTTAAAATTATATGTATTGAATAAATTTAAAAAATAAAAATTCGATTACATTGAATCAAATGCGAATTTATGTTTTTAATTCATGGTCAATCTGATCCGATTCAATTATGTATATGTGTTTGTTTTACTTAGCTTTTTCTTCAAGTGAGTAGTAAATAAAATTGGTGTTTTTTTGGAAAAAATTATATTTTAGCTTTGTGTCCTGTCATTGTTTGATTTAATTGCACAATTATTTTGATCTTGAGAAAACGAGATTTGATTTGCTTTGTACTCTTTTTTCAATTCTCCTGGCATTTTAAACTGAACTTAAAGTTTAAAATAGGAAGGTTCAAAATTTTTAGATAAATTGTTAGTTAAATTTAGAGTATATTGATAACTATAGTTAAATGTGATTAAATTAAATTTTAATTCAATTAAAAGAAATATTTGATGACAATTTATTACCTTCATTCATATTCATATTTGATTCTCCGGCTGATGCAATAAGTTGATACTTTGATTGTTTTATGGTTTTTCACTTTGGAAAAACTATTAACTTTGTTACTTATACAAAAAGATTATCATGCTCTATTTATCTTGTGGTGATAAGATGGCCAGTATGAACCCAATTGTCCACTCAAAACACTTGTTAAACTTTATGTATTTTTGTTAACAATATACTGTTACATGGTATACTAAAATTCTTTAAGCTAGCCTAGAAATTACTTAGTGTAAAGAATGATTATATTGTATCTTTTCGGTTTTGTTTTTATTGTATTACTTGCCAGAATTTTTCACCTAACATTTTGTGGATACGTTGGATATATTAGGAAAAGCCTATTGGCTTGAGTGTAGCTGCCATAAAATGTTAAGTTTTTTCCGATTAATTAAAAAAATTTCCATTTGCTGATAAAAAAAATGTAAAAAATGATGTTAAAATTTTATTTCATTTTTGCAAGCAACGTATCCGGATTAATGGTGGTGCATCCTAAACTTGACGCATATAATATGTTGTTGTGGTCATTATAAACTTCCAGGCCACTCCACACACTTTGCTCATTGTTAGTATAGACCGGCAATTGAAAAGAAGACTCTACTTCCAAATCTGAAGATTCTAATTCCTTGATTGTCGTTAGTTAACATATTCTTTATTTTCCTTCTTTGTAATTTTGTCCCGTTGTATCTTTCCTTGTATAGCTTTCTTACTATTGTATATTTCCTGTATAAATTCATTGTCTCAAAATCAATACAGATTAAGCCTTCCACTCAATCTTTGTTTTCCACAGAAATATCTAAACCAAATCAAATATTCGAACTGAAATACTTACTTCAAATGCTCAACAATGAAAAAAAAAGTCTTTCTCATATTCAGACTACTAATGATTAATAAGTAAAAAAAATCAAGAAACTACTAAAAGAACATATGAAGATAGTTCAAGCTTTTCTGATTCACGTTTCTGATTCTAAGAAAGGAGAAGAGATTATTCTGCTGGTGTATGGAGTTGTTTCGAACAGGGTAAATATTAGTCTTAATTGGTTACTATGACATTGAATAAGAAAATATACATACATATATATATATATATACATATATTATATTGACATATAATCTTGAACTTGAAATCTAGCCCAATGAAATTGGTTGATCTTGGGCAGACTGCAGGGGAAATTTTGTAGAATGTCATTGGATTTCAAGGTTTTTAGATAGGAAAAGGCCTTCATCGTTTCCCCCCTGCACCATCGCAGCATTCAGCTTCAATAATTGAAAACTGCCATTTGTTAAATGCCACTACATACTATTAATGTTGTAGCAAAGGAAAATACCTTGAGATAAAAGATTATAAAGAACCTAATCAAAAGAAAATGAAAGGGTCTGCCCGAAGTAACGCATTTTTTTTTCCTGACATGAGGATCCCTCCTTCTCTACTTTACAAATGACTAATCCTCTAATTCCACAATCCAATTCAACAAAGGACCATTTTACAGTTTTAGGGGTTTACCCTCTAATTCTGAGTTCAAATAGAACATCAAGTCACTCGGTCTCAATTGTGGCTCCGCCCAACCTCGTATCACCGGTGACCTTGCCGGTAGTAATTTTCTGAAACAACACCAATAAAAACCACATTTTACTTAAATTCTCACACTAAACCTAATTAAGGAAAATGAGATAGGAGTTTACCAAAATTATTCGGGAGTCGGATTTGGACTTAGGGCATCGTGGGGAAAATTCTGTACAGTTCTGAGGTCGTCTGACTGTTGTCGGACGGTTATCGGAGAGTCGTCGAAGACTCACCAGAAAGTTAGGGAAACCGCTCCCATGGCCTTCTCGACGTCAAGAACTCTGGGGTACCAGCCAAGCGCCTCACTTCCTTCCCGTTTCGCCAAACCGCCAGTAGTTGCCACACAACCATTTCTGATCTCCCCATTCTGGCCACTTCAGGTGGCAAG
>JANZXR010054760.1:0-12668 GCA_027575705.1 Erythroxylum echinodendron | reverse complement strand
ACTGTTCTAAGAGCTGAGCTGAGACTAATAAAGGGGAGTTTTGAGAAGATAATCCGAAAGTGATTAAGGTGTTATCTCTAGAAGATAACTTACGTAGTAAGATATTCTGCATGCATGAAAGTAACAGATTATGGTATCAGAGCATGAAAGGCAAGTCTGAGTCAGACTCTAAAAACGGGGCCTAACAGAGTACGGTATCAGAGCAAGCATGAATAATCATATATGAGGAGTTAGGCTTCGAAACCGAAGCCTAACATGACCTTTATGAGGAGGTCTATATGGAGCAACCTGAAGGATTTTAAGATCAAGATGCAACTGACAAAGTTTGTAAGTTGACTAAATCAATATGCGGTCTAAAATAAGCTTTTAGACAATATTACTTAAAGTTTGATGAGGTTTTAACCTCATTTGGCTTTGAAAAAATAAAATTGAAAAATGCTTATACTATAAGGTCAGAGGGAGCAAAGTTATCTTCCCATTATTATACGTGGATGATATTTTACTCGCATCAAATGATTTGACCATATTGCATGAGGTAAAGCAACTTTTGGTCAAATACTTTGATATGAAGGATTTAGGTGAAGCATCTTTTTTTCCTCAATATAAAACTTCACCAGAACTGATCTCAACACTCATTGAGCCTTTCAGAAAGAGCATATATTGACCGAGTGTTACAAAGGCTTAATATGACTGATTGTATATCTGTTGTAGCACCTATCTCTTATAGTGAGAGATTATCTTTGACATAGTGTCCAAAGAATAAAGTTGAAAGAGAGGCTATGAGGAATATCCCATACTTTAGTGCAGTTGGTAACCTGATGTTTGCCCAGGTGTGCACTAAACTGGACATTGCATTTGTTGTTGGATTGCCAAGTTGATATCTAGCTAACTTAGGTGTAGACAATTGGAATGCAGTTAAGCGAGTGTTGAGATACCTAAAGGATACCAAAGATTAGACATTGATATACAAAAAAGTCAATGATTTAAACCTCACAGGATATACAGACTCTGATTTTTCTATGTTCCTGGATGATCACAAATCCACTTTAGGGTACACCTTTATGTTGGTTGATGATGTAGTATCGTGGAAGAGAGTCAAGTAGACACTGGTGAGTTCCTCGACCATGCATGCAGAGTTTGTTGCATGCTATGGAACTTCCATATAGGTGGTTTGGCTCAGAAACTTGGTTTTAGAGTTATTTATGATAGATTCCATAGCTAGAATCTTACTACAGTGTTGTTCAGTAACAACAATAAGAATATCATAGGGTCTAAGCATTTAGAGGTCAAACATTAGACCATAAAGGAGTTAATTCAGAAAGGTGACGTCGAAGTGGAGTATATCAGGAATGAGGAGATGTTACTTGATCCATTGATTAAAGACTTCGCCCACTATTATTTGTTAAACATGTATCTAATATGAGAGTGTGTTAAGGTCCTTAAATAGTTAGTTGTATTTGTTCCTTAAATGTTTGTATATTTTGATGTATTATGACATTATGATTGTTTATTAATATAGATGATCATCTTTTTATCATCAATAATAACTGTTCTTATGTATAGTCATAATACATACAAAAGCCGATCTTAAGCAATTGTGTTGATCTTAAGCATTTGAAAGGTCATTGGGCATATATAAAGATTGACCTTGAATCTATGTCATTGTTTACTGAGGATATCCATAAATTTGACATGACATAGGGGGTATAAAGTTTAATCCTATAAAGGTTCTCTAATGCAATTTAGCATTCAGTTAGAGAACATAAATGTTTCCTCTAATGTTATTTAGCATTTGGTGAGAGAAAACAAGGTTTTTTCTAATATTGTTTATCATTTGGTAAGAGAAAACATAATTTCTCTGCTACAATTAAGCACATGCAGTTTAGCATAAAGTTGGAGAAATCGAGACCTACAAACGAATATGATACGTATTAGATCATACAGGTATCATCTTAGTTTGCCACACTCTATTTTTCTATTCATGTTAGTAAAGTATTGGATATTCGTGATTTTATTGGACCTGTGTCATACATAATACATGTGTTTGATATTTTTTGGTATCGAAAGCTTTATAGAACAGAATGTTGGACTTTCATTATCTTTGGATCAAACTAATTTTAAACTTAGAGTCAAAACTGCAATTAATGATTATCCAAGGAGGAGAATGTTGGGCAATTTTTTCTTCTTTCTTAATGTTGGACAACTATTAATTGTATTTTTTAGTTTTTTAATAAATTATCGGTTAAATTACATAATTTGATCCAGATAAATGTAATAAAGTAGCCTAATAAATGATCTAAATTAATGGGTCAAAGTTTAGGAAAAAAATAGATCTCGATTAGTATAAACTGGACCCATATCGAGATTATGATGAAGAACCCCGATATGAAAGCTATATATAAAAATTAAGGTCTCTTGCAATTGCTCATATCATTCGTAAATATATAAATCTTCTGACTCATTAAGTGCGCCTATGTATTGAGAAAACTGTAAAAAAGTGTGTAACACATGTCGGTAAATGTTTTCAATGAAGGTCTCGAAAAATTAGAGCTCATTTTGGCCACGAAAACTACTTCGAAAGTCAAAATAGAACCAAAATCAAGTATTTTACATTTCCTTCATTTGTAATCCTTTCATGAACCATCTGGAACACATAATAAAGCCTATGCTAATAAACAATATCTAATTTGTTAACCCTTACGTTTATCAACTGTCTTGATGTAGAATAAGTCTTTGTTTTTAAACGAGCCTCTATGTTCCAACTACATTTCTTTCTACAGTTCGCAAAATCAATGCACGGATTCGAAGTCTCTTCTTTTTCGCGTTACGCAGGTCAGGCTCATCATTCCTGGACATTTAGATGGATGCCATTATGTGTAATAAATCAATATTCAGATTCTGGTTTAGCCAGTGTTTTCAGAATAGTTAAAAGGAAGTATTGGTACCTTTGAAGGGTAATCTATATCAAAATTTCCCATTTCTTAACTCGACACCAACTCCAAATATTTATTTAATTATTTTTCATAAGGGGAAGCAGTATCAATCATAATATGCTTTTCAGTCCATATATCAAATGAAGAATGCTTATTTTAGCTTTTCAACTCTTCACTCTCATTCCCACCAGATGCTTTCATATAATCTCTGAGCCGTAATAAGTAGTACACCCAACATATTCTAAACGAAACAAGAAGACTTAGCGCTGCAATATTACAGTAGCCAACAAGAAGACTTTGTACTTACTTTTCTTAAACACTAGAAAACACAATCCTAGAGCATATAAAAATATAGTACAATCCTAGAGCATATAAAAATATAGTACAATCCTAGAGCATATAAAAATATAGTAGCTAAGACAAACATCGGCTGAACAAGAAGATGGCAGCACCTATTCAAACTTCTTGATGAGCGAAAGGTCATTCAACATTTTCTCAATTGCCTCGTCATCATAGGCCCTTCCTTTTGACTGCATATGGGTAAAATCTGATCATTAGAGAAGTAACGGCATGACATAGGGATGGGGCTTGGGGACGAGGAGCTGTTTGTATGTCTTTGAAATAACAAAACCATAAATCAAAATGTATAAAGAAGCATAATACAAGAATATATTCTACCTTAATAGAAGGTACCATGGCAATTGCTTCCTCCACTGTTTCAGGACAAAGATTGCCAAGGACACAAAGCTGCAGAGAAAATATGAATACGCACACTCTTAGTTATTTCCTATTGTATATCCAGCCGCATAAAAATCCAATACGATGCTTATTCTGTAGTGTACCTCAAATTCAGCTAACTGATACCGGCTAAGGATTCTGAAACTCAGTTAAGTACACCATCTTGAGCAAGAAGACAAAACTTTAAAGCATAACTAAAAAGTTTTTTAATATCAAGTCACCAAACGGCATGTTTCTTTGGAAGTGATTACTGTGTCCCCAAAATCAGTCAACAAAAATAAACGTAAATCCTTTTCAGCACTTACTAAAGGATTCATCTTTAATATCAAGTTCTTCAACATGTTAGACGAGACATATATATAAATAACAACCAATTGTACATGGCAAGAATTAATATGGCTAAGTATGTTCAATAATAATTTGTGCTAAAAGGTTCAAGGATACTCTCGAACTTGTCTCACAGCATCAGGATTTTTATATCGGCTAAAGCGCTTTACATACTGCAGTGACTTCTCAAATACCCTGCAGACGAAGAACATAAAATTTTCAACATTTACGCGAGAACACGCATAACAAGAAGCATGCTTTATCCTGTTATATCATCTGTCTCCGCCAATTAGCTTAGGGCCATGAGCCTACTGAAGATGTTAAAATCACCTTCAACTTAATGAAAGTAAAAACTACATAAAAGTGTTCTTTCTTCGTACCTTCAACCAAATATCTCTCCTTGGATCCTATGAAAGAATTGTAAATGTTCAAGCAAAGTGCAATCAGGATTAAATAACTAGAAACTCCATTCTCATTCAGACGACAGGAATAATATCAATAGAAGTTATTAAATGACTATAACAATGATCATTCCTTAAATATGAGTGTATCAATGTAGTGTAGGCAGCAACTTCAGTATGTTAAAGGAGCTTATTAGCATTATATTTATGACAATCAAAACACGGGTAAGCAAATTTGTGAGAGTAAATGGACAAACAAAGACTTGTTATACAAGTATGAAATTCAACTGGTTGCACTTTCCTCATGTACTTTTAAGGAAAACATGTGTAAGAATATAGCCAGGGTCTACAACTTACTGAGAAACTTGGTTCATTGGATCGTCAGACATCTGTTGAAGCTGCTCATACTTATGCTCTAGAATCAAGGCTACTTCACAATTCATCAAGCACTTCGCTTTCAAAAACTCTGTAACAAACGAAGTCATGAAAACTCCCAAACCATTGACAAGCAGAGACGTCTTACCAAATTTAAAAGCGACCAGTCCAACTACGGCTATGGATCCATCCATGGTTCCAAAAAATATTATGTTAAATAACCCACACCAAAAAATATGTATGCCTCCATCAATTTCCGTAGGAAACCTTTACCCAAAATCTAAGTCCATGTTACGGAAACCTTTACCAAAAGCCTAAATCCATGTTCCTAACATCAATTCAAGACTCAATTGCAATTCTGTATTCCTATCACTTTCTTTCTCCCAGGACATCATAAGGCAAGATTCAATTCTAGCAAGCTCCCACAGGTAATAATCCATATTACTTAAAAAGAACGATCGAACTTCATATCTATGCAATTAACATGTATTTGACACACTCAAGAAGACATGAACAAACCCACTCACTTACCATCTCCAATTTTAAGCTCAGCAGCATTTTCTTCCTCTTCTCCAGACATGCTGTGCCAGAAACAGCAGAAATCAAGAACTGAGTTTTCCCAAATAAAAAAGAAAATAAACAATTCGGTGGTAAGCAAAAATTATTATAAAAAATCTTCATTAATTCCCCGGCGACCCTCCTCTCCGACAACCCTCCTCTCCGGCGACTCTACAACACACACTCAACACTACCCCACGTTCCCACCATCGTCTCTTCCTCACGCTCACGGCTCACGCACGCACAGCACACCGCCATCGTCTCTTCCTCTCTCCTATTCGCAGCACCGGCCACCCATTCCCCAACCTTCACGCACCCAACCTTCACTTCTACCACAACACAGATTCTCACCTTTGGTCGCTGAAAACACGCAGAGGATGATCGCCTTTCTAATCGCCTTGAGATTTTATGAAACGTAACTAAGAACGGGATGGTTGTCGTCGTCCGCTGACGTGCTCTATTCAATTTTTATTTTTAAACTTCGAAAAAATTTATTTATTTGAATTTTTAGTTTCAATTTTTTTTGTTTCTTCCTACTTTCTTTTTAATCGTTTTTTATCCTTCTTTACCCCATTGGAGATACTGATGTAGATATCACATTCATATCTCAACCGTGAGGGTGCAAGTCCCCCTATCTCCAAAACAAAAAAAAGGCCTTTTCAACTCTCTAATTATTTATTATATTCTCTTTATTATAATTATAATCTCTCTTTTCGTTAACGGTTCAAAAATCGTTTTGATCGACAACTCATACTAAATTCGGTTGCATTTTATTGTTTATTGTCAATGAGAGACTAGCCTAAATAAATAGAAATTGGATAAATTTGATCATACTTTTTGTTTTCTATTTTTGTTTTTTCATAATCTAATTTATTATCATTTAGTATATTATTTAAATATTTAAATTTTAATAAAAATTTTGAATAATTTAATTCAACATTTTATATTTAATAAATTAAAATTAATTATCAATAAAAATTATGAATAATTTTATTTAATTTAATTTTTATAATTAAATTATATGTACTTAAATTTTAATAATTACTAATAAATATAATTACATTTAAACTATATAAAGATTCAAATACAATTTGATTTAATAATTAAAATATATTTCAAATAAATTTTAATTTTTAAATTATTTATTTTGTTAAAATAACATAATATTAAAATAAATATTATATAAGAGATTAAATAAACTTATTTAATTAAAAATAATTTATCTTTAAGTTTTATCTAATATGTAATTATTGTTAGTGATAAAAATATAACTACATTAACATTAATAACCAAACAAGTTTTTGTTTTTATTTGAAAGAAAAATATAAACAAAAAACTGAAATAAAAAATAAAAACTACAAGAGAAAAACAAAAGTAAAATCAAACGGCCACTTATCGAACGTCTCAATTTTTTTAAATGTCACTTAAAAATCTATACTCTCGAATTTTCTGCCATATTTATAAAGCTCTCTCTCTTTCTTCCTCTCTCAAACCCAGCATTTGCCACAACACCACCTTCACCATTATCGTGACCTCTATCATGATGTGTGATGGTTCTGGCGACAACCAACACTGTTTCATTACAGAAATGATCACTTATACCACATTGAATAACTTCTATCTCCTCGTACAACTTGTGTGTAAATTGCTTTTCTTTATTCTGAATATGTTATTCATAATAGTGTTTATTATATCATAAACAGTTTTTTTTCTTTACAGTTGAATTTTATTTGTAGGAGGGAGCACCCATTGCTTAGGGGATTCTCTTGTTGTTACTGGTGCAATGCTATATGTTGGGTGGACTGTATCCGAAGTGGTTATTGCTTTCCTCTTCCTATGCAACCATCGATCTATGTTGCAGTTTTCTAGATACTTTTAGACAAGAAATTTGGAGTTGTCATCAAAAATATAACAAAGCGACTTTAATATGTTCAGATGCCCTAATATCTCGATTCTTGCAAGGAACTCCTTATTTAGTGCCTAGTTTATGGTGATTCATTAAGGGCAACAAAAGAATCTGCAAGCCAGAGAAGAAGAAGGAAATCAAAGAAAAAGCTCGAAGGTTTCTTTGAAATTCTAGTGATGAGAATGATGGAAAAACAGGAGCAGATGCATTCCCCACCGCCTTCTTCGAATCTGCAAGTCGGTGAAGAAGAAGGAAATCAAAGAAAAAGCTAAAAGGTTTCTGGGAAAATCTGGTGATGAGAATGATGGAAAAACAGAAGTAGATGCATCCGCCATCGCCTTCTTTGGTCCCCTCACTTTCTCCAACATCTGCCGCAACACCTTCTTCACCATCATCATCACCATTACATAGTTTTAGATTCGTAGTTCCTGACATGTTTGGTTTTTCTAGTGTGAATTGAGTTGAAGTCAAAATTTTATTTTTCTTGATTGATCGACATCCAGTGTTCAATTTCACAAATGGGTTTCATGATTCAATATACATAATTTTGGTTCTCTAATGTATATAAAAAAAATTCATAGTTTTTGAAATTAATATATATTTATTCAATAATTTTTAAGAATGTATAATTTATTATTTATTGTAAGTGTTATGGAGAAATGGATATTAAACTTGGGACGAACAAATGGAAGTGGAATGTTTAAGAAAAGAAAGATAGAAATACACGAACAATAAAGAGAGAACAAAAATGGATACGTAAAAGTCACTTACTTTGTTTAACAGAAGAAGACTATGTTTGTAGGGAACTCCAAGATTCCCCACTTAACCAACACTTTTGATCAATCTTTGACTCTCTTTGGTTTCAGGTTGAATATAAATGGACTCTTTCTATTATTTGGATGATTACACCATATACCTCACAACTCATACCTCCATTATCATTCATTTAAGGGACTTAAAGAAATGAAATGACTGCCGCCTTCCTGGCATTGCATTTTATTGTTTCTTTATACCAATAATGACCACTTACTAAGTCAATAAATGCATTACAAAAGAACTAGCAAATAAAATTTTACTGATAGGTTTTTATTAATCGAGGGACCTTGATCGACATTAAAAACATACTCAGCATTGGGAAAAGAGACCAGATATCGTGTGCTAAAGAAAACAATTAAAGGAAAATGATTAACGGTACCTCTTTGATAATGATACAACAAAAATTTGTAGGTCATACAAAGTCGATTTAAATTCATTGTATATAAATGACTTAGTAGGTGTTAGGATTAGATTAGTTTGATTTTAAATGATAGGATATGATTTGTTTTTTAAATTTAAATGCACTCTTTCTTTTATCTGGACGACTACACCATATACCTCTAACTAATACCTCCATTATCAGTCATTTAAGGGACTTAATGAAATGAAATGACTTCCTCCTTCCCGGCATTGCATTTTACTATTTCTTTAAACCAATAATGAACCCTACTTACCAAGTCAATAAATGCATTAAGAAAGAACTAGCAAGTAAAATTTTATTGATAGGTATTTATTAAACGTGGAACCTTGATGGATATAAAGAAAGATACTTGACATTGGTAAAAAAGACCAAATATTGTATGCTAAAGAAAACAATAAAAGGAAAATGATTAATGGTAGGTCTTTGATAATGATACAACAAAAATTTGTGGGTCGTACGCCGTCAATTGAAAACTGCCATATATAAATGACTTAGTAGGTGTCAGGATTAGATTAGTTTGACTTTCAATGATAGGATATGATTAGTTTTTTTTAAATTATTTATCAATCAGTCAAGGAGTGGGTTTGTATCGTCCCGGTCTTTTGTTCTTTACCTATATAGATGTTCATTGGTGAATATATTTAAAGATGTTGGTCGAGCTTCCAACTTTAATGACCTATATATTGAATTCATCAAATCCTCTGTGTTTCTGTAAACAAGAGTTTTGAGCTTCATTTATCCAGTATTCGTAAGTTCTAGGCTTTTGCTTTATAATACATTTGCAATGTAATTCCATTTTTTATCAATTTAGTAATTAGATATGTTTAATGGACTTCAAAAAAGGAATAATATGTGTGACATGCACCAAAATACATCTCTGTTATGACCATTTTAGTCTCTATTTACAATCCACTTTCCACAAATTATGTTACATAGTATTCTTTTTCCATAAATAAGTTATGGCAAAATCACTTTTCTTCTATCTCTCTATCTCTCCTTCTCACACACACATACATACACATATAGACTCACAAGTGCACAATGAATAATGGAGAAAACACAAGTATATTTTTCTCATGTTAATAATTTCTGATTTTGACTTTGTTTGTCTTTTTTCAAGTTGCTTTTTTTATAAGTGTTGTTGTTCGACCTCACATTTGCTTTATGCTATTAGGGTATGTTTTACTTTTCTCTGATAAAATATTATATCGAGTTTTATTTGTCTAGTATTTTGATATTTTAGGATGAAGTTTTGGTATGTTATTATTTTTTTTTGTTCTTCCAAATGTCTTTAAACACTTTCACCCCATGCATATGAATTTTTTATCGTTTCACCAAATAAGTTATTTTCTTCTCATATATTTGGGTGGCATCTACAACTACTTTATAATATATCAAATTTTCTAGTTGATGTTACTGTTGTTATTATATATATATATATGAGGAATGAGATAAACCGACTATAAGCTAGTTTCCTAGGCCAACTTGTAGCTTCATTCTCTCATACGAGGCAGTATCTCGACTTTAGACTTTCCCTCGAGCAATGGCCACCTTCTTGTTAGTCTCTTAAGTGCATGACTATTAATCTCTAGGGCCAACTACATGCGTTGAAGGGCCCTCTTTTGCCTATTTTGTACATAATATATATATATATATATATATAATGAAGTGATTCTTAATTTTTTTAATTAATAATTTCCAGATAATGTTAATACTATAATAGTTTATTAGATTTTAAAATTTTTAGTTAGTGTGGAACCTGCCCTCTAGTTATGCAGCATCAATTTCAAATTATTAAAATTGACAAAACTAAAACTTTTGCATTAGTTCTTCATCATCATAGAGCATCGGTCATCCGAGACTCGTATTTTAGTCCTAAACATAAGACTTAAATCACACTATCATAGTATCCAACAGACAAAATCTTTGAAATTATTCCAATAATATTTTTGAATTAATCGTAAACTTTGAATAGGGTTACATATACAATATGCAAGAATTTATTAATTTTACTGCAATGACTAAATACCAAATATATAAATTATTTTTTAGATACTAATCTATATTCAATTTAAAATAAATATATTTGTTTTTATTCATTCTTTATGATCATAATACCTTTTTCACATTTAAAATATATATAGACAATATTATATATGCATATATTTATTTAAAATCTTAAAATTTTATCATGCAAAATTTTTTAAATTTATACTGATATGTTATACATCATGAAACCATCTATTATTTTATTAAAAATTAAAATATTTTAAAAAATTAAATTAACATTTAATGTCTTTTAAATATACAAGAACTTAACCATTTTTAGTAAATATATGATTTTATAGTTAAGTTATTACAAACAATTCTCAAAATGTATTTAATTTTAAAATGATTTTAAGTTTAAACGTCAAATGAAACTTTTCTATAACAATTAAAACATCATATGAAAGTAACGAAATTAATATCCATTTATAAAAAGTGAAAATTTTGATTTTTTATTTAAAAGATTAAAAATTTTAAATTATTGTTATGATTTTATATCATATTTATAATTTGATAATTTAATTATATTTTTGTCAAAAAATAACTGTAAGCCGTACTTTCAATGGCTTCTTAAATTGTCATGAGAGACTTTAATAAATTAAAGTAATATAAACTTATCAAAAGTATTGTATATTAAAATTTTCCAATATAGTCTAAAATTATTTTAAACTAAATTATCATTAACTCCTTAAATTTATTTACAAAATATAATTATTTAATATAGAATTAAATAGTATACTTATATAAAAAATTTATTATATAATTATAAAATGAAAAACAACAATTACATGTGGATAATTTTATCTCATTATATTAATTTATGGCTTTATTTTTCTCCATTTTTGTAAGATCTTTTTAGCATGTATAATTGTTGGTTGTTTTTCCCTTCGTTATAGGTCTGTCTACTTTCAAAGATGGATAGAAATACCAAGAGGCATAAAAGTATGCTGAAATGCCGGAAAATGAAAAACTTGAGCTTCTACAGTGGCATCAAGAAGCTTATGCTGCAATGAAGAGTAATGCTACTCTGTCTTTTTTTGGTCATAGAAATAAGAAGTGTAAAACTAATTTGTCCAAGATGGAAGATAATTTTGACTGACTTGAGTTGCCTATAGGAGAATGTCGATGTCAACCAATTCATGATCAACCTGTTTATTCTACCATTGATAGCATTACTATAGATGATCAACTGTTTCTTCATCCATCCAGTACAAAATCCATCTACTGATTTTAGTGTGGATCATGTAAGTGTGAATCATTCCTCTCTTAGGCTTAGGGAAATTTTTGGTAGAAAATCAACAGTTGAAGTGTCTAATAATATGCATAATAATTTAGATTATCCAAATGTATCTTCCTCTTATGTTCTATCTACCTCAATGGCACCTGTCTAGGATTAAGGTATAAATTTCTTAGCTATATTCTTTGTAGTTTTGTATTATTTTTGCTCCGCAAAGTGATAAACCCTTTTATAAATCATTTTAGGGATAAACCATCATCGTTCTGTGTCAAAATTAGCATTCCTAAAGAATTGTCTTGCTAAACCATAACAACTTGCTTTTGTTCCCAATTGTTAGCATTGTGATGCCAAAAGATTCTATTTAGAGCCCCCATCATTTTGTTTCTCGTTAGGAGAGATTTTCATTGTTGCTCCTCAAATACCATATGCTCTAAGATGATTATTTATTGATGGTGATGAAGAATCTAAGCATTTCAGGAATAATGTTCATGCATATAATAATAATGTGGCTTTTACTTCGTATGGAGCTAGGCATGAGCGAGAATTAACAAAAAATAAAAAAGATGTTTATATATTTCATGTTCAAGGTTAAGTTTATCATTTCCTTGATAGTTTAGTTTCGAAAACTGATAGAGTGTCTGGTCTCCAACTCTATTTTTTTAATACTAATGAGGAATTTAGAAGAAGGACAGAGAGTTATGATAAACTATACATTAAAACTAATTATGGCAGTCCTAGAACATAATCCTTATACTAAGTTCTTTAGGAGGCTTAGTGTGACACCCCACTCCCGCCGAACCCGAACCCGATATCGATCGTGATACCCGGATCCATGCCCCGCGAGGGTGGCATGTCACATCACTTAACAAATCACTTGACAAAAGTCGGTATAAAATTTTTGAAACACTTT
>JANZXR010054674.1:0-12671 GCA_027575705.1 Erythroxylum echinodendron | reverse complement strand
CAAGACTTATTGTAAACCATCAATATCACGATTCAATTCTTATTGGCCTCTTTGCATGGCACTCTCTCAGGTCTCTCATAAATTTAGGGGGTGCAATAGATATAAGTTTATTTAAAGAAGGTGCATCTTTTCAGATGATGCACTCTTACAGAAGAAGATGAGTCACAGAAGAAGATGATTTACAGAAGGAGATGACGTCACCTAAAGGAAGTTGACGTCATCACAGAAGCAAGTTCACTATTAGCATAACTTTTCCGGCAGACATCGGATTGAATTGTTCTTTATATGATTCGAAAGAGGGCATCAAGATGTTCAAACTCAATTAAAACTCAAAGGCCAATTTTATCTTTTGAAGGGTCAAAAATAGGACAGAAGATATGCAATAAATACGTTTAGAAATAGTAACACAAAGGATATTTTACAATCGCCATAACCTTCTCTAGAGGAATTGGATCAAGGTGTTCTTTATATGGTTTGAAATAGGATTCCAAGATCTACAACTTTTATGAAGACCTCCGAGGCCAATTCTATTTTTTGAAGGGTCAGAAATGGGACAGAAGATAGGTATAGACGAAAAATAGAAGAAACAAAACATAGAAGAAGATGACGTCATCATAGAAGGAGTTCGTGAATAGTAACAAAGAGGAAGTTCATGAACAGTAACGCAGACGAAGTTCATGAACAGTGAAACAGACAAAGTTCATGAACAGTGATACAGACGAAGTTCACAAATAGTAACACAAAGGCAGTTTATGAACAGTAACACAGAAGAAATTTCGGACACTTAGGCAAAAAGCAAACGAAGCAAAAGTCAAACAAAACAAAAGATAGATGAAACAAAGATAAGCGGAGCAAGAAACAGAGGAAGCCACAACACAGAGGAAGATGATGTCACCCAGAGGAAGATGACATCATCACAAAAGAAGTTGGTCCACAGAGAATACCAAACACAGACGAAGAAATATAGAGAAAGATGACGTCACCCAGAGAAAGATAACATCATCACAGAAGAAACAATACATAAGAAGTTTGGTAGTAGAGAAATCAAGACACAGACGAAGTCTGGTTCATATAAGAATGCATCTTGACAGACGATGCATCCTAACAGAAGAAGATAACTTGCCGAAGAAGATCTCTTACAAAAGGGAATAACTCCTAGAGGATGCGTCTCTGCATCTTTACAGAGGATACAGAAAACAGATGAAGCAGAACTTACCATCTTTCATGCCTATACAAGTTCTATACATCGTTTTCATTGCTGTTATACCTCCAACATGAAAATATCATCTATACTACTCTCTTTTTAACTCCAGAACACCAAATCCCTCAAAAAGACAAAACTCACATAAATGCAAGAATCGCAAACTACTATCCATACTTATGTATTATTTCTGCATTTCCTTTCTTCTGCATTCGCTTTTCAATTTAACCAACATCCAGAACCCTCATATCTATTCTTTACACTGTGAACCCCTTTTTATGCAAATATGTATATCTAACATGCACATGCTTATTTACACAGTGGAAACAACATTACAACCACTTACTCGCTTAGCGAATACTCTAACACTGAAATAAAAATTAGCACCACAAAAGCTGCTAGATCGCTACTCGATGATGAAAGTTAGGGGAGAGAATCACAATGTGAAGTGTTTCAGTAAGGAATCGAAACTATGGTAGATTCTTCCTAACTTAAACAATATAATACATGAGTCTATTCCATGTCCCTTACGTGTACTATTTATCTCCACTGACTCACCATTTATTATAATTGCAAACTGTAGTGGAGTCTTCCTAACTGAAACAATATTTTACGTGGGTCCATTGATCGTCCCTCACGTATGCTATTTATCTTCACTGATTCACCATTTATCATAATCATAATTTGTCATACTTACCCGGAAATGCCAAATGAAAGTATGTACAATTGTATGAATGTGCCAAACAATATGTAAGTCACAAATAACTTATGTCTAACGTTCATTTATCTTAAGTCATATAAATGCCTCACAAATAATTGTTCTAGCCGTATGTATAGGTAACAGGACGTTACATACTGGACCAGTAAACTCTTCGTTTTTAGTTCGTTCTCCTGATGCCCTTAGTATGAGGGTGTTAGGGTTACCTAATCTAAAAATCGAAGGGTTAGGACATCAAGAGAACAACTAAAAATGAAGGAAAAAACTAAAATCAAAGTATAAGGTCGTTGGGGCTATGTAATCTAATTTAGATCATTTTTTAATAACGAAGTCATTTTAATTATGTTATTAAATGACATTGTTTCATTAATCTTCATTTGTTGTGTTAATTTTGGCTTACGTATATTAATAGTTAAGGTTTCTGAAACACATGGTAAGCTACATCAGCAAACTTAACAGAAACACTAACTTCAAGGTAGAATTGAAAAAAATTGAAAGTTTGAGCATTTTCTTGCTACTTTCTGAAGTTCGGGCTAGAATTGAAAAAACTTAAAAATTTGGACATTTTATTATTACCTTTTAAAGTTCGGGCTATAATTAAAAAATTGACGAAAGTTTGAGCTTTTTGCGGTAATTGACCCTTTAAAATAAAAGGATTATAATTATTAAAAGAACTCTAACTAAATAGCCTTAAGTAAATGTTAAGATCACATTATTATACAATAATAAAAGATTATATTCAATTTTTATAAATCTTAGTGTAATTCATTTAATTATGATATCAAAAAGAAATTATAAATTATCATAATAGAACTTGTAAATTACTCTAATGAGTATACAAGTCTGGTTTGAATTGATTCAACCTGGTAGAATAATCTTCTTTAGACATATAGGCACTAAATACATTTAACGAGATCCAGTTATTCATGAAGGTTAAGTTCAATCACTTAGGATTCATCCCCATTTAGAGGTAAAGTCCTAATTAAAGACCAATTAAAATACCTAATAGAGGTTATATCTAAATTCATTAAGAATAATTAAATTCTAGCCATACTTCTTAAATGATTGCATATACTTAATAGATGACTCAAGGTAAGTTCTCATAACCATTATCATTAATCATAACTAGTAATCTTTTCTCATACTTTGCACTCATCAAGTTTATTAATTTGACCATTATATTATATTTTTTTAGAATACTCCTTACCTATTATTAGTTGTTTTACTTATAGAGTATAAAATAACCTAAAAAAACATACCATGAATTCACCATGAATTCAGTCTATATCACCACCCAAACTCAAATATCTTATAATTACAAGTCAACTACTCAATAACCCAATATTGATTTAATTTTTTAATTTCAACAAGTTTAAGTTAGAGCATTTTTTGTTATTCATACTATATTTATTGTGACCATTAGCCTATTGCTTTCATATAGATAAAAAAATTGTACCTCTAAGATTTCAAAAATTTTTATAATTGAATGATCATCTTGGCTAAGATTGAGGCTAACCAATCTTCATTATCAAACTTCTTCTAATAAATTGTCACATACCTCAATGAAAAGTATTTATATAATCTTCCTTTCTCAGTTTACATGATCCTTCCTCATGTTTACATGATCATTTTTAACTTTATTTGAATTTAAAATATCTTAAATTAGTTAAGTACTCTAATACCATTTAGTATTACTTGCTTGGATCTTAAAGTAAAAACTTATACTTTTTTATTAATATAATTATTTATTTTTGAATTAATTTCCTTTGATTAGAAGAAAAATTTTTGCTTTATGATTTGAGAAAGTGAAAATAAATTTTAATAAGCTTCAATCACGTAAATACAAATTTAATGTAATTAATTGATAATCTGATTATAAAGAGAGAATTGGATATAAAAATGCAAAGCTTATTATACAATGCATTTTAAAATTAAAGGCATACGTTTATAATTATTTAATTTTAATATTGGTAAAACCAAATTAAAATTCTACATTTCTTTATGTATCATATAATAATGGTTCAATAGTTTAACAATTTCCATGATTTTAACAATTTGATATAAAGGATTTCATCAACCTTAAATATAACAATGAATGTCAAATATCTTCTAAAATATGTATAAATAAAAGAAGTTTATATAATTTAAAATATAGAACAATATCAAGAAATTTTTAAGATTCTATAATAATTCCTCTACTGCACAAATCAAAGGTTTGTGAGCTTTTCTATAGAAGATGATTGTGAAGGAAATAATATAGGAGAAAAAACCTATTTTGGTGCTTGTTGGAGACCGAAATAAAGAATCAGTCTGATCAAAGAGGTATGGCTTTTTTAGGGGCTAAATTAAATATTATTTCTAATCATTCTTATCATTATAATTGCTGAATTTTATGCTACTACAATTTTCATTTTGTGGAGGCTAAGGTTATCAAGATGAGTAAGCAGTTCATTCATCTGCATTACTGGCTTAGAGGCAATTTCTACTTTGAAACAACAATTATTTATGCATCGAATTTTGCTTTTCAAATGGAAAAGTTGTGGGAGGAGCTGAAGATCCTTTATGATGGTATGCAATTACCTTAGCTAGTATTAGGAGATTTTAGTTGTTGTCATAAGTCAGATGAAATGGAGGGAGGAGTTGGTTTCAATGCTAGAATAAGTAAAGAACTTTCTCTAATTTTTCAAAGGGTTGATTTACTAGACCTTAGAGGAATTGGTAGATGGTTAACTTAGGAAAACAAACAACAGGGGAGTATGTTAATAAGGTAAAAGCTAGATAGAGCCTCAGTGAATCACAGATGGCTCAACTTATTCCCTATAGCCTCAGCATTGTT
Source organism: Erythroxylum echinodendron (assembly GCA_027575705.1). NCBI lineage: Eukaryota > Viridiplantae > Streptophyta > Magnoliopsida > Malpighiales > Erythroxylaceae > Erythroxylum > Erythroxylum echinodendron. The sequence continues at coordinate 7,916 of JANZXR010054674.1, read as the reverse complement.
TGGTGATCCTGTGTTCTCTGATCATCCATATATATTGGTACAACAGACATGTGCAAGGATAAGAATAGGAGCACCCTTCAAATTTTTCAGTAGTTTAACTCAAGTAAAGGGTTTTATGACCTTAATCAACGGGGTGTAGGAGCAGGAGGTCCAAGGTTACAAATCTTTCCAACTTATGAAAATTTTGAAGTTAGTTAAAATAGTTATTAAGTAATTTAGTAAGGGAAGATTTCAGGATTTGAATTATTTGAGTAAAGCATTGGCAAAAGCACAACAAAAGTGTTATCAAGATCCTCATAATATGGGTCTAAGAAACATTAAAGCAGAGAGGATGAGGCAATACCAGGAAGAGTTGAAATTGCAAAATTCTATTTTGAAACAAAAAGCTAGACAGACTTGGCTCAAGGATGGGGATATTAATTCTAAGTTTTTCCACACATCTTAGCTAGTGAGGAGGAACAATAATACAATTACTGAATTGAAAGATGAGATGGGTCATATTATATCTGATCAGCAGGAGTTATTAGACTACATTAAAGGCTACTTTAATAATCTTATGAGAAGGACTGAAGCTCAGCGAGGAGGTTTTAGGGTGAAAAATGTTTTGGAATTTAGTCCAAATCAGTCACTCTAGAAGATGCTCAATGCTCCATTCAATCCACATAGGTGAAAGATACATTATTCAATCTCAACAACTCGAAAGCTCTTGGGCCTGATGGGTATTCAACTGGTTTTTTTCAAAAAAAAAACTTAGGACATCACTGGCCCCCTTCTAACTAATATAGTGCTAGAGTTCTTCTCATCTAATTCAATGATGAAGGAGGTTAATCATACATTCATTTGCCATCACTAAATATAATTAATCATTATGAATATAATTTTTCGAATTGAAATTGTCTTATTTAAGACAATTCAATATTAAGTAATACTTTTAACTATTATGTATTAAGGATAAATAATTAATTTTTATTTTAATGTCTCATTTTAAAAAAAATCTTGAATTTATGACAATCCAATATTAAGTAGGCCTTTTAATTAATATGTATCAAAAATAAAAAATATTTTTATTTTAATATCTCATTTTTAAAATTTTAAACTTTTAAAAATCTATCGTTAAAATTAAAATTTTAAAATAATTTATTATTTTTGCTTTGTTATTCCTTAAAAAAATTTCAATAACCTTATATAGTATATTGTCAAGAGACAAAAGGTTTTGTCCATTATATGGATTTCAGAATTTAGTATTAAAGTGAGACATGTAACGTTTGATAAGGGTCATTTGAATGTTTCCTATTTTGATTGAACCCTTGAGTCTAGACTGCAATGGAACATCCCACAAATTTCGGTATGGTCATGCCTAATTGAAAGATGATTAGGACTTGATTTGATAGTCTAATTTTGATATAATCAATATTTGAATTAAATCAATATTATTTTAGTTATTTATTTTTATGAATAATGATGAGACAAATTCAATAAGTGAAGATGAGAAACGTGATGATGATAATGATTGAGCATTGGCAAGAACTTTGTTTTTAAATTATGAATAGGTTAAGAGTTTTGCTTAATATTTTTGAACAAGATTTTCATTATATTTAGATATTTATTTATTTTGATGAAATTTCAAAGTTATGTTTAGCAAATATCTATTGCTATGTAAAATGTTACTTTTGGATTATCAATATATGTAGTTTGAAAATTTTATAAGAAAGTATTTAAATTTGCTTGCAAATAATAATATTAAAGAAAAAATCATGACAAGTAGTTTCTACTCCCTAAAATTTGTACAATAATGACAAAATTAATCATTAGGTTGTTAATTTTAATATTTTATTATAACAAGAAATAGTTATCATTATTTGTTACGTTTATATTAACAATATCCTTTATAACAAAAAGTTGATGATCAAATGACAAAAAAATTTCTTGTTACAAAAATTATGAATAGTAGTGAGCATAGTGATAGTTGCATTTTTGTGACAATATTGGGTAGACACTAACTAATTAAATTTTTATTGACAAAAGTTCATCACAAAAAGTAAAATATTGTGTGACGTTAACTGTTTCGTCACAACAAGAGAAAAATATTAGTGACCAAACTATATGTTGTCACAACAAATAGAAAATATTAGTGACCAACAAATACATTCAATCATTATAATCAACATACATTAAATCATCAAAATTAATCTCATTAACAACATTCAATCATCAACATTACACTTATTAATAACAAAAATGTTATCAACATTATGTTTGAGACAATATAGCGAGCACTTTCATGAGACATTCAATTATCATAATCAACATACATTCAATCATCAACATTAATCACATTAACAACATTCAATCATCAACATTATGCACATTAACAACATAAATGTTACCAACATTATGTTTCAGACAATATAAAGAACACTTTTATACATTCAATCATCATTATCAACATACATTCAATAATCGACATTAATTGTATAATAACATTAAATCATCAATATTACCCTCATTAACAACATAAGTGTTACCAACATTATGTTTGAGAAAATATAGAGGGCATTTTCAAGATACACTCAATCATCGTAATGAAGACACATTCAATCATCAACATTAATCATATTAACAACATCTATGTCGTCGTTAATATCACTATCATCTACATCATTATTGTTATCACCATCATCAACTGTATCAACACTCCTAGGATTACTTGCTTTAAAATGTTAGACACGATAAATCCATTGATTACAAAATTTATCCATACCTCGAATTAGCAAGTAATTATACACCACATCTTGATTTCGAATGTTGAAATTTAAGCAATCTATACATGGACAACAAATTTAACATTCTAAACCCATTTGATCTTTTACAAATTTTATAAAAGTCTTCACTCCTTCTAAGTATTGACTGAATCATTTTCAATGAGTTATCCAAGTTTTTTCCATGTAGCTATACAATTATAAGTAAATTACTAAATGCAATTTAAGTTGTAAATAACATAATGATAAATCAATTTAAGTTGACATACTAAGTTTAAATTCTATCAAAGAATGCAATTGGTTAGCAAACTATGACAAACCTTGTCGTAAGATATATGACAAAATAAGATTTTATAGTTAAGAAATATGACCTAACTTTAAAAAGGAAACATGAGCCCATCTCAAAATCCATATGCACATTCATTTTTATAAATTAAGAACGTGAAAACCACTTCTAGTCACATCCTAACTAGTTTTCAATGTGGTTAATAAAGTGTTCAAGCATGTATGTACAATCTGTATATCCAAGATTTTACTCAAAATTTCACAAGAATTCAAGCTGTGAATTTTAAACACACCTCTAAATTTTGAAGCAATAACTATAAAATTTGATTCAATGTGTTCTTTCTCTATTATGAGCTTCAACACCTCCTGTTAGACTACATTTGTAATTAAAGTATTAATATCATCATTATTAGCAAGCATAATAGAGCTCTTACAAAAAAATCAATTAGAAGACCTAATATCATATGATGACTTCAAGATAACCTTAAGTATAACCTTACTAGCTATAGAGTTAGATGTAACACTATAACAAAGACCAAATAGATAGCCCAAATTTATTTATACTTGCAATGGGTGTGGACAAGTACTAATGAAACTCAAAAATCACTGAACAAAAGTTAGATATCATCTAACTTCGGTTCGATGATTTTGAGTTTCATTAGTACCTGTATATCCAAGCTCTAGTGTGCTAACATCTAACTTAAATAAAAGAAAGTCTTAAATATGTTCTCTTTTGTTAAAACGGAAAATTACTTAAGATGTTAATGATCTCATCTATTTTCATGCCAAACAAATATTTAAACATAACAAAGAATCAAACACCAATATTTCATGACCTAAACTTACCTTATGTTTCTTAGAAATTACTCTAGAAAAAATAAGTAATCAAATCATCCTTCCTATAAAAAAAAGTAATCAAATGAGCATGTGAAAGAAATCATATATATAATGTTCTACATAAAACTCCCTTATAAAAACATAATCCAAAGGCTAAAGGGGATGTTAACTTTAGGCTTGCAATTCATCTCCATTCTTAAACTGATAAAGGAAATTTAATTATAAAAGCAAAAAAGATAACAAGACAATGAAAAGGGAAAGCAAAAAATTTGCAATTTGAGTGCCATACATTCCGCTAGTCTTTTAGGTATGAAGTTTACTAAAATTTCACCCTAGCTATTGCTTTGTGAAAGCTCTAGTTTCAAAAGAACTTTTACATGCGACTCTTAAAAATGGGCTTTACACCTTGGACTAATTCCAGGTGAGTCATCTCTCTCCATTCCATTTAGCTCAAGCCACTATCTCGCATCAAAGGCTAGCTAGTTCATGCCAACTCAAAAGTTAATTCTCATGTCCTAAATGCTAGCGAGCTCATGCCAATTCAAAAGTTATTTCTTAAAGGTTATCCTTTCACAATTTTCACAAAACACTCTCTTTGTTTATTTAACGCATGACATGCATAATAATTTGACATTTTATTCTCCACTTTGATGTAAAACTCACTCACTACGACTCTCTAACCTCACATGCTATAAACATTCATTGTCTTAAACACACATTTCATTTACATAAATTGTATATTTATAGTCCAAGTCAATTGATATATTACTGAAAAAACATCTCATGTCAATTATGATATAGATAATGCTACTAAACTTCTTGAAACATCTAGAGAGTTTAAGTAAGTGGTCTTTCTCTATAAAACTCCACATAATACTTGATAGATCATCAGTGATCTAAAATCCCTTCCATTAGGTATTTGGGGAAGTCCACATGATATATGTTATATGTAATAGAAAATAGACATATTTTAAGCCTTTTCTAGGCATACTGTTATTAACAACACTATAACAGTATACTTGGATTGAAAAAGAGTCCAACAAAACATAATAAATATAAAATCAATAATTATAACAATAAAATTTAGATTATATTAAATTATGTGAAATGCAACAAAAAACAAACAATTAAATATGTTATTATCAAATAGAAAATTAGCATTGTAGACTACAAAAATTGTGAATCTTTAACTTGAAAAAGACCATATCCTACATAATATTATACCATTTCCATATTTCATAATTCAATGAAGTCAACACCTAATGTTTATATTTTTAGAATGTTCCTCCCTATATTCTACACCTTTTTATCTACGCAAACGTTATTTAACATGCCACAACTAAATACATAATATTTGTTTTATTATCTACAAGAGAAAGAAGGAACTAACGTAGATAACTAATAGTTAGATATATTATTTTACATAAACCAATCAAGTATGTGACGACTCTTTGTGCACAAAAGTATACAGGTTATGTAAGAACCTGAGAGATCTTAGAGTTCCAAATTTACATCCTTTAGAGCTCTTAGGGTGAGGTCTTAAAGGCTTAAGATTAGTCCAACTAAGCTAAAATATCTAATATAATCACACACAAAAAAGATGCATTTGACAGTATGAGGAGACAAGACGTAACGAATACTTCTTTAACAACTAAAAATAAAACGAAAGAAGATATAACTAATACAGTCCAAACTGGAACTATATAAAAGACTTGATAGTAGAAAGGAAAACGATGCATATTATGAGCGCCCACTAGCGACGCATGTTTGACTTTTTATTAAAGGTTGTGAAGCTGAAACTAATAATTTTGCCATTGCTTTGCTAGTGATTCATGTAACCATTATGAGGGGGAAAAAAAGGAAAAATTTACAAACTAAACCCCAAACATATATGTTAAATAATTCAGAATAATACAATAAAAACTTGAATGTGAATAGTCGATGTTGACAAAAGAGGGAAAGTAAAGAAACTAGCTGAAGCTTCAGACAAGCATCTGAAGTTTGAATTTCTATTTTTAAATCTCTATTTGTTATAAATTCCAAGCAATGTGGGGTTTGAGCCTATAAAATATATCAAAATGGAGAAACTCTTATACGTAATGAAAAGAAAGATAAAGCCAAAATCCTATCAACAAATCTAACCCAATCAATTCGCCATTTTCTTAATCTTTTCCCAGTCACATAGAAATAGAAAGCAAAGACAAGCCATTAAATACTTTAGCTATGAATATAAAATATAGCCTATTTTAAATATAGCTAATAGTTTTAAATACTCTGCGAATTGCTGGAAGACGAAATACGAATTCTGCATTTTGTTGTAGTGAAACTTATAAAAATAGAGATGACTAAACTTAAATAGTATATAATAGATTTCACATAAATACTGAAATATTTAAAAATATCAATTATCGTCTTGCATTCAAATATTAAAATAATGAAGGTGTAAGAGAGTGTATCCGTAGCAGAAGAGCTTATAAAAAGTAATCAAACTATTGAAAATCACATACATTACATAAACAATCTCAATTCCTCTTTACATGCATTAGATTATAACGTGATTAAATAATCATAAATTTAACATTTGATTTTCTTCAAATTAGGAACATTAAGGTTCTCTGGGGAAATCAATTGAGAGTCCAAAAGTCAAAAACTAAATATTAGCATCATTTATTTTTCCTAATCTATGTAGCGGTATCACATCAATTAAAAATGTCAAGAAACTGTGAAATGTTTTAAGGATTGTTTTCTGAAATGACTCAAATAAGAAACATGCTATTTTGAAGTAGATTTGGAGAGACTGTGTATTTTTCGGATAAAAATTTGAAGCTTGTCATGTAACTGGTAAAATACGTAGTTTATACCTTTTTTTTAACAGTTATCCCTTTAAATGTCCTAAGCTAAATTCTATATGTTTCTATTATATATTATTAGTATATTATCTAGTTATATCATGTTTTACATGAAAACTATAAATTAGTAATTAAGTAGAAATTTTGTGGCTCTCCGTAACGATAATATTAAAGCAGTCTAGATTAAGACCGCACATGGAGTGACTGCAGACTAGTTATATCTAGTACTACCTTCTTAATTATTTACCACTTGTGACACAGTTGTATATTGGGCCTGAAAAAACTAACATTGGAAGTTAAAAGCTGTGTGTTGGTACTAAATATGATTGGTATAAGTGATTCGGTACTCTCATCTCTTAATTAGAAGTCTCGAATTTGAGTACTGAAAATAAAGAGATCTATTTGACTACTACTTTATTTCTTATGGGCTAATCCGGTACGAGTGGAGATTAGTCTAAATATGAATGACTTAAAAGCATCTTCTCATAATTAAAACTCTCTTAAAATACATCATGGGCTAACATAAAAAAAAAAACTGTGTTAGTTTCTTTTTTGTTGCTAAATGACATCTGTATACTCAGTTTATGTCAAATTGAAGTCGGCGTGAGTTCGTGCTTCCGTGGGACGATGCAATTAGGCAGCATGTTGGTATCAACGTTTTGTATTTTGTACCGTACCAATCAGTATCAAGCGGTGCGTATCATACTAACAGAAAATGGTACCAAAATATTAGTTTCAATTCGGGATTTAAATACCAGTTGGTACTATTCAGTATTATAAATACCAGTCAAATACTTGCCTGTACTGAAAATTTTGAAAAATATAGCGACTGAGTTACAAATTTTCAAATTTTAATTTAAAAAATAAAAGTTTTTCTCTCTCCCGCCTCTCTTCTTCCCAAAAATTTCAAATTTTAATTAAAAAAATTCAAAATTTTAAAAAATTTTCAGTCTTCCGCCTCTCCTCCTCCCTTTTCTTCAAATATTTTGTGATTTGTTATTTAGTTAAATTTTTATTGTAATTTTTAAAATTTTATTTTAAAATAAAATAGATATTTATTACTAATAATAATTATACATTAAATAAAAATATTAAAATAAATTTTTACCTAAATTTATTTTAATATTTTATATCATATTTATTAATAAAGTATTAATAAAAATATTTAATTTTTAAAAATAAATAA
>JANZXR010054653.1:0-12672 GCA_027575705.1 Erythroxylum echinodendron | reverse complement strand
GTCCCCTTTGGTACTCGAACTCGAGACCTCAGGGTTTTGTTGCATTCAAATGCACGCCTCATACCATTGAGCTAAAGTAGCTCAATGGTAAGAGGCGTCCGCGAAAGCGGAACAAAACTGTGAGGTTGCGAGGTCGAGTCGCAGCAATGCCGCGGTATCACCCGCAAACACACGCCGCAGTATCACCTGCAAGCACCTACGGGTGGGGTGTGGGGTCCAACACGTAATAAATAAGATTTTTCAGCCCTATCTAGATAAATTTGTAATTGTGTTCATTGATGACATACTTGTGTATTCAAAGAGCAAAGAAGAACATAATGAGCATCTAAGAGTGATTTTACAGATTATGAAGGAGAAATCACTGTATGCTAAATTCAGTAAGTGTGAATTGTGGCTAGATCAAGTAATATTTCTGGGTCATATAGTATCTGGACAAGGCATGCAAGTGGATCCAATGAAGATAGAGGTTGTGATGCATTGGGAAGCTCTAAGGAATATATCAAAAATCTGAAGCTTCCTAGGATTAACTGGATATTACCGAAGGTTTGTCGAAGGGTTTTCTTTGATTTCAGCCCCTCTGACTAAACTTCTAAGGAAGAATGTAGCATTCAGATGGGATGATGATTATTATAGGAGGTTTGAGGAGTTAAAACATCAGTTGACTACTGCACCGGTGTTAGCCATACCATTGGTAACTGATAGATATGTAATATACAGTGATGCTTCGCATCAAAGATTGGAATGTGTATTGATGCAGAATGGCAAGGTGATAGCCTATGCATCGAGACAACTAAGGTCTCACAAGATTAACTATCTAGTATATGATTTAGAGCTAGCTGTAGTTGTTTTTGCTCTAAAGATATAGAGATATTATCTATATAGAGAGACATTCTAGATATAGACTGATCACAAGAGTTTGAGGTATCTATTAGGTTAGAAAGAACTGAACATGAGACAGAGGACGTGGGTAGAGTTATGGTATATGATTTACGGTAGTGGGGTGTTACATCTTATGTTACTTTGAATATGTTCCTTATATACATTTTTTGGGATTTTAAGTGTGAGTGCGTATCTCACATCGGAAAGAGATGAAATTAGTAAGGGATATATAAGTGGAAAAGACCCATAGAACTAATACCTTAAGGTTTTAGGTTGGAGTATAGTATCAAGGCCTACGAGTATGTTCCGTTACTAGGCTATGTTCCCTTACAAGGCTTACGATGAAGATCTCCTCAAAAAGTGGGCCCCCAGTACCAACAAGTGATATTAAAGCTAATGGTTCAGCAAAGGACGAGTATCGAGAGGATAGTCAGATCCCTTGGTTTCCATCCGCAAGTGGAAAAGTAAGGAATCTCCTGATGAGCCTAGACTAGTGGAGTAGATGGGATCTTAGTGATGCCATATACTCGAGCTACTAAGAAAAAGGCTTTTGCTCAAGGAGGAGCCCTAGCCCAATGTGAAAGTTCACACTTGAGGGGTAGATTGTTGGGATTTCAAGTATGAATACCATCTTTATAGCGCCAATAAGTGGTATCAGAGCTGATGGCTGAATAAAGGACGAGTATGGAGATAGTAGTTAGATAACGTAGTTGCTACCCTACGTGGAAGAGCAATGAGACTCTCAATGGGCCTATACTAGTGGAGTAGAAGGGCTCTTGGTGATGTCATATACTTGAGCTATTAAGAAAAAAGCTTTCGCTCAAGGGGGAGCCCAAGCCTAATGTGAAAGTTCATACTTGAGGAGGAGATTGTTGGAATTTCAAATTTGATTGACAATCCCATATTAGAAAGAGATGAAACTAGTAAGGGGCATATAAATGAAAATGACCCATAAACATAATACCTTAAGATTTTGGATTGGAGTGTGGTGTCATGGCCAATGAGTATGTTCCCTCACTAGGTTCATGATGAAGATCTCCCAAGAAAGTGCCGTCTCAAGTGCTAACAACATCCTTTATATGAAATCTTATCTCCATTAGCAAAGCAACGATTGCCTTGAATTGTATTTCTCTCCTTTTTGAGGACTTAGCCATGAGGAAGTTTATTGGAATGGGTGAAATTGCAAGATAGGCTTTATTATTTTAATAAATTAAAATCTTTATTATTGCCACCATCTTCAAAAGAGATTATAAGCTCTTTTGTGGCATCAACGCCTTGGAAATTTAATTTTTGATAGGTTTTTCTTATTAATTTAGGTTATTTTTCTATCAAATATTTTAATAAGAATTATGATCCTTATCATTGAGGAAAATAGACTTGAGTACGATTTCCTATTAATTCAATTAAAACTTATGAATACTATAAATTAATGCATTGTGATGTTTCCGGAATATATCATACTGCATCTTTATCTAGTGCTCATTATTTTTAGCATTATAGATTATTATACTTGAAGCACCTGGGTTTACTGGATAAAAACCTAATTACAAGCTTATATCAGGTTGGTCTATTTCAAACTATGATCACTAGACAATTTGGAATAATAAATAAGCAAATTTATAATTATAGTGTTATCAAATTTTAAATCAATAACTTACAAATATTTTTGTCAACAAATAGGCATTCTAACCCAATGTTCTTACATCTCCATACCCTAAAAAAATAGAATGGTAGAATGGAATCATATACATATCTTAGAAGTAGCTAAAGCTTTATGATTTTAGGCTAACTTACCTGTAAAATTTTAAAAGAGTGCATCTTAATAACAACTTATTTGATAAATTATACTCCTTCATCTCTCTTATCTGGTAAGAGCCCTTATGGAATTTTATTTTCTAGGAAGCCAAATTATTTTGATCTTAATGCTTTTATATATCTTTGTTACTTCTGTTATTCCCTATTTAAGAGACAAATTCCAAGAACATACCACTATTTTCATTTTCATTAACTATCCTTATCGTCTCTTTATTACTGGTTATTTTATTCTCCTTACTTGCTCCTTTGGTTCTTAGAAAACCTTGAAGCAAACTATTGTGTCTCACTCCTCAATTAAAGCTAAATATCGTTCCATGACAACTACTACTTGTAAGCTTTTTTGGTTTTAATCGTTACTCAAGGACATGACAATTGATCACTCATTCCCAACTAAGCTCCTTTACGACAATCAAGTTCCTTAAACATTATTGTCAATACTGTTCATTATAAATGTATGAAACATACAGAAATTAACCTTCACTTTATTTACAATTACATTGAATCTAGCTCTATTGCAACGTTTTATGTTTCCTCCATTCTTCAACTTGCTTACATTTTTACTAAAGCTCTTAACAATATTTATTTCTAATTTTTTTTTGGAAAGTTAGCCTTCATAATATTCATACTCTAAAGAGACATATTGAAATATTTTCACTAAATTGGAAGATATTTACAATATTAAAAAATATATATTTCCATATTTTACTTTTATATTTAGAGTCATATGTATCCTATTTAAAATCAAAGCAAGTCAACATTGTTGTCAACAATGGTTAATGACACATAATAAGTTACTGATATTAAACATCACAACTTTTGAACAGTTATACCCTAAAAATCATAAATAAGACATAATTTATTAGAAAAATAGAATTAGAGGTAAAAAAGAAAAATTTTGAATAAGAGGAAGACAAGTAGAAGGGATTTTATAGTTCACTTATCATGTCGATTATATAAGAAAATTTTGTAGGTGATTTTTGTTTAATTGATAGTGATATAAGTATGTTTGTGATCCTGTCACGTTATCTGCATTTAAATTCTTACATTGGTATCAGAGATAATTTACTGATATTGTAATCAAAATAAGTTTTATCTCTTATATATTTGAAATTGAAATTCCTATCATGAATAAGATGAAACCAAAGAAATTTGATACATATGTATTGAGTAGGGATGAAAATAGGTTAGGCATAGCTCGAGCTTAAGTTCGACCAAACCCAGTTAACCTAAAGCTTAACTCTGTTCAACCCAGCCTGAATTTTTAAAAAAAATAAAAAAGGAAAAATGATGTCATTTTACTCAAAACAACATCATTTTTCTTATAAATTTTAGGCTTCAAATTGAGCCTAAGCCTGGCCCAAACCTCAATCAAATTAGGCCTGGCCTATTAACTTCGGGCTAGGCTCATACCTATTTACTAAGTTTGGTATTAAGTAATTTTTTGGAACCATAGGAGAGGGTGATTGAGAACAGGGTAAGAAAGGGTTCCCCAATATCAAAGAACCAAGTTTTAATTCATGCCAAGAAGGTCCATAACAAAATCTATACACCTTATTAGAAGATTAATGGAATATTATAGGAAAAAACAGTGAGACCTATTTATGATTTTCATTGATTTAGATAATGCTTATGATAAAGTACATAGGGAAATCATGTGGAGGTGTTTAGAAGTTAAGGGAGTTCTTATGAACTATATATAGGTTATAAGAGATATGTATGAAGGTGTTAAGACTAGAGTAAGGACGATAGAAAAAGATAGGACAATAAAAAAAGATACACAAGATTTCTCTATTGATATCTAGCTATACTGAGGATCCCTATTTGCATTAGTGACGAATGAAATCACTAAGAATAGTTAAGAGGACATGCCTTGGTGTATATTGTTTATTGATAACATTGTTTTAGTATACCATAAAAAAGAGAGTGTCAATATCAAGCTAGAAATTATAGGGATAAACTTGATTCGAAAGGATTTAAATTGAGCAGGACTAAGAAAGGACTAAGACTAAGTACTTAAAGTGTAACCTTTTAGGCCATAGGTTGGCATCCAATATGGAGATAAAGATTGGTTCAGAATTTTTACCATAGAAAGATTTTTTTGCATGCCTTAGTTCTATCATCCAAAGTGTTCATCGTATCAAATCAGGGTGACTTAAGTGGAGAGATGTATCAGGAGTTTTATATGACAAAAGGATATCACTCAAGCTAAAAGATAAATTATACTATTTAGCAATTAAGTCGGCTATACTCTATGAGACGAAGTATTAACCCATCAAATAAGTACATAGTCATAAGTTAATAGTAGCAAAGATGAGAATGCTCTATTGGATGTGTAACCTTACAAGTAGTGATAAGGTCGGAATAGTGGTAAGAGATATATTGAGGGTGGTTAACATTGATTGTAAATTAAGGGATACAAGGCTTAGGTAGTTCGAACATGTTAAGAAAAGACATCTTCACGCCTTAGTGAGAAGATATGAGAAGATTGTACTTAAGGACTGTAAGAACAAAATAGGAAGACCTAAGAAGAACTTGGTGCAAGTGATTAGGAATAATATGCCTTTAGTATAGCTTACTGACGGCTTGAACCTTAATAGGAAATTTTAGCAAACTACGATACCAGTAAAAAATTTTACATAAAGAGGTCCTTCTCTTTTTCATATATCTTTTAAACTTTTTTCTTTCAATTTTTATGTCTTGCATTCAGCATAAGCACTTTTTTCTTTAGTATTTCTCCCTGAGTCATCTTAGTTAAGTTTTTGTCAATTATTATTATTTATTTATTTGTCTTTTTTTTTGTTTATTTATTTATTTTCTTATTTCATTATTTATTCTAATTCTTTACTTTTTATCTTTATTTTATTATTTATTATTATCTTTTATTTTATTATTTTATTTATTATTATTATTATTATTTCTTTATCCTTTTCTATTTTGAATTTATTGTTATTTTATGTAGTTATCTATTTATATTTTTGGCTTTTTTTTTCTTCAAACAGTTCTCAATTCTTTTCTTTTTTCTTTTTTCTTTTTTCTTTTCTCTTTTCATATGAGTCTATCGGAAATAACCTCTCTACCAGTTAGGGGTAAAACTACGTACTTCTCAACTTCTTTAGACTCTACATCTCAATGGAATTTTTACTGAGATGTTGCTATTATTGTTTGATGTTAATTGATTATGTTTGATGATACTAGTGTTTGTTTGTAAGGAAAATTAATGATAACAATTAGCTAATAAATAATGTGAGATTTATAAAGAATTCACTCTAAAGGAAACAGTAACATATGTTATTCATTTATGTTAGTTGTTTTGTGAGTGTATCCTTTTTAAAGGGCAACCATATACATATTTAGAGCAGTTGTTGGAAGATGTGGTCTTAGAAGAATAAAAGTTGAACAATTTTGGTATGTTCTGTTAACTTCTACATCCCACATGAGACTCAATTTTTGACCATATTTATGTTTTGTATGGCTTCCTTGGTTATTCCTTATTTTAGTTAATTTAGCCCTTAAGAGAGAACCATCTCCTTTTCATTCTCTTCCATATTTTAATTATAAAGACTTCGATTTTTATTTATTTGGGTAAGGCACTATTGTTTGAATCAACACCAATGCCATGTCTACACAATAACAACCTGTATTTTATGTCACGCTACAATGAGCTTATTAATAGGTCTTTAAGCAAACAATTCAAAGGTTCTAAAGGTATAAGGCAGGGAGATGCACTCTCTCCTTATTTATTTTCCATCTCTATGGAAATACTCACTAGGATAACCAAGTTGAACACATTAAGATCCCCTAACTTCATATTCCACTACAAATGTAAGGAGATGTGCTTCACCCACTTAAATTTTGTAAATGACCTAATGATATTCTGTAGACCTGACCAAATGTCTATTTCTTTATCACATAAATCTCTACAATTATTTTTCAAGATCTCTAGATTAAGTTTTAACATATAAAACAGTAAGTTTTATTTCTCTTTTGATTTCATTAACACTAACATATTAAGGTACATCATTGGTTTAAATTCCCACTACTTGGCTTTCAAATATCTTGGAGTCCTAAACTCCTATAAGAAGCTAAGATTCCATGATTTGTTTAGTGCTTTTGGAGAGGTTTAAGAGGAAAATTAATGTTAGAATAAAGTTTCATCACAAGTTGGTTGAGTTCAGCTTGCCATTTCAATACTGAAAAATCTCCACACCCATTATAGTACTTACCTATTTTACCCAAGAAGATTAACAAGGAGATAGAGAAATGCTTTGGGAACTTCTTATGGTTTGGAAAGGTAGATAATTCCAAAGGGGAAAAATCAAATGGGAGCAATTATGCAGGAGAAAGTAAGAGGGAGGATTGAGATTTGTTTCTCTCCAAATGATCCAAGACTATCCTAGTGGCTAAGAGAATTTGAAGACTATTTAATAATAAAAAGGCATTTTGGAGTAAATGGACTAATGAGTAGTTCCTGAAAGAATCCAGCTTTTAGAAAATAGGGAAAAGAAAGAACATTCATGGCCTTTTATATGAATGCTTAGGAAAAGGTGGGCTATCTACCTCTTTATCAAAATTTAGGTAGAAAATAGTGAAAATTCCTAGTTCTAGTTTGATAATTGGGATATTCAAAGTCATATAATCTTGAGATAGGATCTTTCAACACTTTTAACTAAAATTTCAATTCAGGATCGAGTTATAAAAGTCATTGAACATAATTCTTGGTTAATAACTAGCATGGTTTTTGATAGATTGCAGAACCACTTCCCTAATTATCATTCTAACCCCACAAGGAAGGATAAAGCAATCTGGATAATCAACAACAACGGTGAATCCACTAACTCCGCCTGTTTAAAAGCCCTCAAACCTCAAAATCTAATCGTTTAATGGTATAACATTATTTGGGAAGGCTTCTTGATGCCCAGAGCTTCCTTTATTACCTAGTTGACTGCTAGAAGGAGATTAAAAACCAAAGATAGAATAAAGGGATCCACGGTCTAAATTTGTACCTTATGTTGTCTATTAAAATATTTTTTTCAATGCAGCTACATAGCCACCATCTAGACCAGAATGCAACATAATATGAACATGATGTTTCCATTTTCTTATTGGGATAACATTCTAGTGTGGGATGAGAAACAATATAAAAAATAGGGAAAGATAAAAAAAAGTCTTATCTTAAGCCTCAATTGCTCAGTGCAAATAATTTGGAGTGAAAGGAATCAAAGACTGCTAGATTTAAGAAATTCTTATTGCTCACAAAGATATTGAAAGACTGAGTTACTCACCTAAAAGAATATGGAATCTAAAATAATATGTCAGCTTCTTTTTAACAAGCTTAAGTGATAATAGATTGTAAAAGTTTGATGTTTTTTTATAGTAACTTGTATTTGTACAACTCTATACTAATATTTTGTTGTTGCTCTTATAGGGCATATAAATGAATTCAGTTCAAATTTTAAAAAAACTACATCTAAACATTAAAAGAGTAAGTTGCAGGAACCATGAAAAATAAAACTAAACGATAGACCAATTTGTAGCTATGTCATGACTCAAGTTAAATTGTATGTTTTAAGTTAGAATAATCTATTTTATAAAGAAGCTTAGCAAGAACTTGGATAGGCTAAAAAAGATTTTGAAAGATTATCATATTTCTCTTCTTCTATAAAGTATCATTTTCACTCTCCACACTTATTAACAAACTTAAAAACTTTAAGATTTCTTTCTATTATGATTCTAACATGTTCAATCTAAGAGATGAATTGAGACTAACAACTTCCAAAGTAAGATAGTTTACATAACCATAGAATTTGGCTACAAAAAAGTTGTTGAGAATCAACATGTGTGGAACAGATGATTTCTTTTCTCATGGATGTCCTTTAATCTATCATATTAGTTTGGATGTCCTTTAATGTATCCATTATAAAAAATTATTTTGTAACCATCTAAGCAAACAAAAGAAGTCTTGAAAAATCTGTTAAAGAATCAAGAAGTATTTTGTTTAGGGGGCTTGAAGAGATTTAAACATGTTTTACAAGTAAAATGTTTAGAATTGTACTTCTTCTATAGAGATTTAACTCTATCTCCATATCATATCTATAGTTGAGAATATTTTCCACATTTATTTTAAACTCTCCAAATTTGCATTACCACTTTTCATTAACAATGATTAAGCTAATCTTAACATTCAAATGAATAAGTAATTTTGGATTCTTTATATCAAAGAATTTGTTTAAGAGACTTAACTCGTGTTAATTAATAAATTATAACTAAATTTTAATCACATTATCAATAATGAATTTTATTTTTTACTCATAAGATCTTTCAACTTTAAAATTTTAGTTAAGATTAAACATTTTTAGATTTATTATTTTAAAATATTATGAATGCCAACAAATTAAAGAAAAAAATGTTGAAAGGGACCTTTAATATATGTAACTTGTCACAAGGTAATAGGAAACCATAGACTCAGTCAATTGTAGATAACAATGACTTGCTGTAGAATAGATAATATTAGTTAGTTTGTAAGATTTCATTGTATTTATATATTCATTGTAAATCATTAAATCAATCAAACTCATATTCTATAAACCCTATTCTCTCTGAATTAGTCATATGGTATCAGAGCAGTAAAAAGCCTAATGGTAGATCCAATCTTTTTTTTTCTTCATCTCATCTTCCTTCCTAAATAGACTAGTGCCTCCAGATTACTGCTAATTTTTTTCTCAAATTATCAATCTGCACACCACAGCGTAGTTAATTTCCCTTCTCAAAATTTTCAACCTGCACCTTTTCTTCATCTCCAATTCAAGCTATCATAGCAAACTAGGATGAAAACTCTGGCTCCTCCTCTTCCGCTATCAACACCATCCCTATGACTACTACAATCACATCTCTGATTGTTCTTAATCCTACCACCATCAAATTAACTAGTACAAATTTCTCAATGTGAAGGGTATAATTAAATGCTATCTTGGCCTGATATGGGCTGCAACGGTAGATGGACGATTCATTCCCGTGCCCTTCGAAAACAAATCCGAGACGTGATCATTAGATTCATCAGGACCAATTAATAATTCATAGATTAATTTCCTCGTCAATGCAACAATTTTGAACCTGTTAGCAACAATTAAATCATCAAAGCATGCTTGGGAAGTACTTGAAAAGGCCTTTGCTAGTAAATCACGATCTAGAGTTCTCGCGTTGAAAGAAAGAATCTTGGGTCTTCGAAAGGGAGATCAATCGGTGGCTATTTTTTTGGAGCAAATTAAAGGCATTGTAAATGAATTGGCAATAATTGGATGCCCTTCGGATGATGCGTGTAAAACAAAGAGAAGAGAGAAAGAGTTTGAAGAATTTTTGTATATCAGTGTTTGATAAAGGCAGAGAGCGCCTTCTTATGTACAGTCATATTTTCCTTGTATACAAGCCTGTAATTAGGCCTAAATGAAAGGTAATTAACAAGCCTAAAGTCAAGTCTATAATACAGCTAACGTTCTAAATAATGAATGAGAATTTTTAGTACATTCCATAGACGATATTCATATCAGATATTCATATCAGTAAACGATATTCATATCAGATATTCATATCAGTAACAGGAATAACTACTAGTTTATGATTTCAGGAGCATTTCCTTTGTTGTCAGCGGAGAGGGTCTATGACCTAGCCCTACCAGTCCATGAAACCGAAATCAAGAATGTGATTTTTGACATGAATCTTAATAAAGCCCCTAGGGTCGATGGTTTCAATGCATTCTTTTTCCAAAATCAATGGAGTAAGGTTGGGTCAGCAGTGGTGGCATTTATTCAAGAAGTATTCTGTTTGGAACCATGGGAATAAGAGCTGAATCAAACCATATTGGTATTAATTCCCAAAAACCCCTCTCCGACAAATATCTCTTAGTTTCATCTAATTAGCCTCTGTACAGTGATTTACAAAATTATTTCTAAAGTTATTGTGAATCGCTTGAAACCCCCACCTGGATAACATCGTGGAGGCAAATCAATGCAATTTTATACCTAGCAGACATATAACTGATAATATTATCATCGCTCAGGAGATTGTTTATTCGATGCGAAAGAAGAAGGGGAAGACAGGGAATCTTGCTATTAAAGTGGATTTGGAAAAAGCGTATGACCGCTTTCGTTGGGATTTTATTCAAGACACTTTAATGGATATCAGGTTCCCAAATAATTTAATCAGTGTTATTATGAAGTATGTGACTACGGTGTCAATGTAAGTTGCGTGGCAAGACACTTTTTCTAATCCTTTTAATCCTTCCAGGGGTATTCCATAAGGCAATTAGCTCTCACCTTATCTTTTTTTATTGTGCATGGAACGAATTGGTCACCTTATAACAAATGAGGTGGATCACAGGCATTGGAAACTGATAAAGCTGAGTCATACAGGGCCTCCCATATCCCACCTTTTCTTTGCAGATGATCTCGTTTTGCTTGTCGAAGCTACAAAATCTCAGACGCAAGTGATTGTGAGGACTTTGAAGTCCTTTTGCAAGGCCTCAGGTCAAAAAGTTAGTACTGCTAAAACTCGAAATTTTTTCTTCAAGAACATTTCTCAGGATAAAGCACATCATCTCAGTCAAACTCTACAAATTCCATGTATGAACAATCTTGGAAAATATTTAGGAGTTTTGTTGATTCACGAGCGTACAAAGAGAAATACTTATCAATACATTCTCGATAAAGCACAAAAGAAACTAGGGGGATGGCGTGCCCGGGTTTTATCTCTAGCAGGACGTGTTACCTTAACCTAATCAATATTTTCTTCCCTACTAATATACACGATGCAAACAGTGAGACTCCCAAGGAAACTATGCGATGGTTTGGAGAAATTAATATGAGATTTTATATGGGGTTCAATAGACGTTAAGTGGAAACTGCATTTAGTCAACTGGGTGGCAGTGTGTCAGCCCAAAAAAGCAGGGGGCCTTGGCATTAAACGTATTTGTTCTTCCAATGATGCGTTACTCACAAAGTTAGGATGTGATTTGATTATTAAGCCTACAGCGTTATGGGTCCAGATCCTTAGGGAAAAATATCGGTTAGAAACCTATCACATCCCTCAAATGCTAGATAGGATAGGAGCTTCAGTAATTTAGAGGGGGGTCTCTGCAACATGGTGTTTTGTACGCCAAGGTTTAAAATGGAAATTGGGTAATGGGAAGTGTATTTTCTTCTGGCTGGATAATTGGGTGGATGACTGGGGTCTACTAATTTTCGTAACGACTTCTCAACTTCCTGATACAGTACTATACGCTACAGTTTCAGATTATGCTAATGAAATCAGCACTTGGCACTGGAATATGTTCCAACAATACCTTTCTTCCACAGTTTATATGGCTGTTGCGGCAATCTGTCTCAATGTATTAGGCATAGGGGAGGACAAAGTGGTGTGGGGACCCATAAGACACGAGGGTTTTACAGTGTCGTCAGCTTATGATCTCATTGAAGATAGTACCTTGGATGATTACAACAAGCTATGATAATTAATTTGGAAATGGGCAAGGACCTAGAGAATTAGATCTTTTCTTTGGCTATTGACAAAGAGAAAACTACTGACCAACCAATAGCGAGTGACTCACCATATATCAGCGAACAACAATTGTCATTTCTGTGGTCAAGAAGAGTCAACTTTGCATGTCATATTGGATTGTCCTAGAGTGAAATCCTTTTGGAGTCAATTTCCTTGATCTCCCGAAGTGGTTGATACAACAGACTGAGGGGATGTGAGTGCAATCTAATTTTACGAAGCAGTTCTAAGTTAACCAGATAGAGTGGGCTACTATTTATGACATTGTCTATTGGTTTTTATGGCAATGGCGAAATAGAAGCCTATTTGAGGATGGCTTTGTTTGGCCGGAGGTAGGAACTAGAGTCGCTATAGATGATAAGTCATTTTAAATACATATGTTTTGGACTTAATTTTGATTAATTTGTGAATTGGTACTCAAATATTGATGGA
>JANZXR010054642.1:0-12674 GCA_027575705.1 Erythroxylum echinodendron | reverse complement strand
TATTATTATTATTATTATTATTATTATTATTATTATTATTATTATTATTATTATTATTATTATTATTATTATTATGCATATATTATCTTTTTATTACATATTAAATAACTAATAGTTTGAAAGATATAATTTTAAAATAAATTAATAATTAAAACTAAATTAACGGGTCTTTTAAAGAAATTATTAAAATCCATTCACACTAGTTTAACTAATATTTCATAATACTTAGAAGTGGTAATTAATTAACTTTAAAATTTAAACTCTAGTTTAAATTTAATTAATATTAATATATTATTTGATTTTTAATTATATTAAAATCTAACTTAATTAAAATTTAAATAATTAAAATTTAGGTTTGGATTGGACTAATTTAGTGTATATATGCAAGTAAAATTAATTTTAAACTTATCAAACCAACACTAAAACTTACCTAAATTTGAATTCAAAGCAAACTTAATTTGTTGACTTAACCAAATCTAAAATGAGCAGCAAAGCTCATCATATGTTGAAATCTTACATTCTCATCTAATTATCGGACATGAAATAATCATTATTAACACACATAAATACATATTAACTTGCGGCATTTTTCATTTTTCTTCACCATACCTCAGATTCCACCGGTAATGGATGGCACAGGGTAGGCATTGAGCATACAAAATAGGTGATCTCCAGCCAAGCTGAAGAGTGTCATGCAGGCTGGCTTAAGTTACTGACATTTCTGTCCCCTTTAGTGTTTTTTCCATCTTCTTGTTGCCGTTTTGATTCTTTCCCTATATTTGCTTCAAATAGTAACAGCAAAACAAGCTAGCTTGAGTTGATTGAGCTTCGGACTTGGGTTAAGTTATTTTTAAAATTTTAGCTTTAGGTCGGTCTCAAAATTAAAATGTCTAGTCTAATTCGGTTTGAAGATAGAAAGTTGTATATAAAATAATAACATTTATTATAAAATAATATTGCTTTTAATTTTTTAAAATAAATTTAATAAAATTTCAACACAAAATTCTCTAAGCATTATAGTTTGATGTGACCTATTATTATCTTAAATTTAAAATACATATATACAAGAAAAAAAAAACTTCTTGTATATATGTATATATATCCTTCAATAGCTGGCCGTGTTCCACAGTGGACAAATTGTCGGCTACCTTCTTCGTTGGAGGATATTAAAAGAAGGAAAAAGAAAACGCTTATGTAAAGCAAATTTAAGTATACGTTATGTATCTATCAATCAATCATGTTGCCAATGACAAATATATAACTAACCATCTTACTTATTTTCAGTTTTATAACCTTTTAAAACGTTTGATTGTCTTCATGACATTATTGTATTAAGAGTTTCAATTATTTTATTTATAATTCATCTTAAACTGTGTTTATTTATACAGGAAAGAGGTTCAAGTGATGTTAGAACCTCTTTCAATTATCTTCAACAGAGAAATGTCTTATCATTATGTCAAAAGGTTACCTTTGCCTCATATTTAAATAAATCCTTTGCCTCATATTTAAATAAATCTTTGTTAGTGGATGAGCAATCAAATTAACGAGCTTTAACAGTTATTACAACTTAAATGACAATTTGAATAAACATAATGATGGTTAATCAAGGTGCTATGGGATTTTTGGGATGAGTTATGGGAGGAATTGAGGGGAATGAATTACATGGTGCAACACAAGTTCAGGGAAGCAAATTTTTCTATAGACTTTTTAGCTCGCGAAAGAGAAAGGGGAAGACGGAAGTTTATGAGAACATTCAAAGATGCCCTCGTCTTTTAAAAGGCATTGTTCATACGGAGTATTTGAGAATTCCTTACCTGCGTGTTTAGCTAGTTTTTACTTTTTTGGTCTGTTGTTGTGTTAGCTGAGTTTTTCCTTAATGTTGCTTTAGATGTTAGTCTGGCTTTTCTCGATGGTTTGATGGGGGATGGATTTGTTGTTGGGAGGTATCTTGTAAAATCGGTTTCTCTCCACCGCAAGTGAGGATTTCCGATTTTGTTTAATTATAGATAATTTTTCGATAAAAAAAAACTTGTGTTTGAATTCTATATATACATACGGACTCACACACAATTGTTAATTGCGTGTATTAGAATAAATTGTTAAATTGATAAATTTATTTTATTGTTTAAAATTATACTAATTAGAGAAGAAACTTGTTTTTTAATTTTAATTTTATTTTAAATATATATTAATATTTTAAAAAATAATTGATTGAAAAAAGTCCATGAAGAAGGTATAAAGTGAATCAAATGTTTGATTTTTTTTCATTAATTATTCATTGAATTTGAAGGATTGTCTATTGCCCTTTTTCTCTTTCTTCTTTATGCTGCTTCTGACTTCTCAACAGCATATCAACCTACAAAGTTGTGGGCCTCCTAAAGCATCTATGCTGACATCCCACATGTAAAAGCACTAGGAACAGTTCCCTGTTATAGAATTGATCTCTTCCCTGTTTTGAAATTCGTGCTATCATTATCCGTTCACAAAGTCAAAGTTATTCCATCTAATTATTTTTATACGTAATTTTTTATAGGTAATTATAAAACAAAAAATTAAAAAACATTCTACATTAAAAAAAAAAAGAAATAATCGAGTTCAAACTGTAGTTATAAGTGCATCAAAGGGTCTAGTGAGAGGAATAGAAGTGATTAACATGGGAGCTCCTCTAAGTGTTCCAGTAGGCGGGGCCACTCTAGGATGAATTTTCAACGTGCTTGGAGAACCTGTTGATGAGTTAGGTCTTATAGATACTCGTACAACATCACCTAAAATTTCTTTATTTTCCGATCGCCTGAAAGGGACAAAAGAAACATCTTGTTCTTTCTTCAACAATTTCTGATCTCTAGTGGACCTCTCAGTGGGATTCGAACCTAGATGAAATTCTGACCATCTGTCAAAGAAAAAAGAACGAATGGATCTTGTAGGATTCCTAAGAAATTCTTCGATTTCTTCCAGATAAAAGTTACCCTAGGGATAACAGGCTGATCTTCTGTAAGAGCTCACATCGACGAGAGTTAAATTATTTCAACTTTTGATTTTTTATTTTTTATTTATCGCTCAAAAAAACATTTTTAATTACTAGTAGAAATAGATTTCGCTAACAAAAAAGTTTTCAACGCTCCCCAATATTCTTTTCGTTTCTAAGTCTTTTTTCGAATACGCTTTTTTGATAGAGAAGTACTTTTTTTTGGAACTGCCATTCAAAAAAAAAAGAGATTATTTAGTATAGTTGGATGCGAAAGACATCTATAGTTCAAAAAAATGATTTTTACTATTCATTAATTATCTATTGAGTTTCCAAACTCGACTCTGTTTATAAAAAAAAAGAAAGTCTGTCCGCTTCGATTTCTATTTCTATTTCTATCATTTTTCGTTATATTCTACTTATATATGTGTATATGTGATATAATTCAGCGAAAGGCGTAAGAAGCTAAACCCTATTGATTCTAATAACTAATTAAAAAAAACTGGAATTATGGCAAAAAGTAAAGCTAAAGGAAAAAATATACCTAATTGAAATTCAATATTCAAAATTCAAATGAGACTGGTAGTTAATTGGTTAAAAAATAGAAGATTGATAAAAAAGCCTATGTATATGTAAAGGTAAAACGTCAAATCTCATAGCCCTTTAATATAAATAATATAAACATAATTAATGCAAGTTTAAAAATCAAACCCAAAATACACAATACAAAAGAAACTCAAATAATTCTCTTTTTTTTAGTATTCTTATGAAGATCAAGTAATAATTTTATGATAAGTCTCTATTCTTTTTCTATGTATGTAAATTCTTGCAATTTTGAAAGTTTGTTTCATTTTCTTTATTCATTTTCTTTAGAATAAGTATTTTCTCTTAGTATTTTGGTCATATCATTTGACTTGTATTTACTTCTTGGATTGAATATGTGAAGTATTTGTAAAAGATTTATACTAATTAAGAATATATAATTTAATGAAAATTGCATTTAAGTTTTGTATATTTTTCTTTGTTTTTTTTAATTTTTTCTTTCCTATTCTTCTTGCTGGAAAAAAGTCAATGAATCAGAAACAAGAAACAATTAATTAAAATATTAATTAAAAAGATTATAGAACAAACATATCAGTATTATTTGTGAGTTATATTTTTTGTTTCTCTTCCACTTCCTGTATTAATAGGAGCGAGATTCCTCCCTTTTTTTTTTTTGCACATAAACAGAAGATTTTGTTCCAAATGACTGATTGTCACTCAGTTATTGTCTTTTAGACTTTGAATTTGCAGGTCAAGTTGCACGTGGTTGGAAAAATTGGAGAGGTGGGGACCTAGACTGAAATTCCGGCCTCGTTGCAATAAAAAAAGAGTATCATATTAATTTCATTGCTAGTAATTTCTTGTTTCCACACAACCCTTTTTCAAGGGAGGAAATTTCCCGCATATGAGAGGAAGGAAACGTTGTATAGTCTTCAGGAAGCTACTTGGAAGGCAACTTGTGGATGTATTTATATATATCAATCATACAACAATACCACCTTACTAAACACAATTATCGAACCCATCAACTTGCTTTCTTTGTTGTTGTTTTACATCAAAAATTTCTTTCCAACTAGCAAAGAATTATGGCTGCAGCGCTCGTAGGAGGAGCATTTCTCTCTGCTTCCCTTCAAGTGTTGTTTGATAGGCTTGCTTCTCAGAAGGTTATAGACTTTTTCAAGGGAAGGAAGCTTAACAGTGAGCTACTGGATGATTTGAAGATAACGATGATATCTGTTGAAGGAGTGCTTGATGATGCAGAGGAGAAACAGATTACTCGGCGTCCCGTGAGGAAGTGGCTTGATGAGCTCAAAGATGCTTTCTACGAAGCTGATCACTTGTTGGATGAGATTGCTTATGCAGCTCTGAGCTCGGAAATGGAAGCTGGACCTCAGACCAGCATAAGTGGAGTCTCGAAGTTTTTCTTTTCCCAGGGTCCACTTGAGAAGATAGAATCAAAGTTGGTGAAGATACTTGCAAAGCTTCAACATCTAGTTAAACAGAAGAGTGCGCTTGGTCTGAAAGAGGGTATTGGAGAAAAGCCATCATCCCAAAAGATACAAACCTCTTCTGTGATGGATGAATCTGAAGTTTATGGCAGGCAAAAAGATAAGGAAGTTATAATTCAGTTGCTGCTATCAGAAGATGCGACCTGTAATAACCTGCGTCTTATTCCCATAGTCGGCATGGGTGGGATTGGAAAGACCACTCTTGCTCAATCTGTATACAATGATAGCAGAGTAAATGAGCAGTATGGCTTCAAAGCATGGATCTATGTTTTAGAAGAATTTGATGTTTTGACGGTAACCAGGAACATTCTCGATGGGATCAGTCCAACAATGCACGACTTCAACACTCTGGATCATTTTCAAGTTGCATTGAAAAATCAATTGACAGACAAAAAGTTTCTACTAGTGCTGGACGATGTTTGGAATGATAATTATGATCACTGGGACATTTTGCTAAGACCTTTAAAGGCTGGGGCAGAAGGAAGTAAGATCATAATCACAACCCGCCTTGAAAGTGTGGCATCAGTCCTGAAAGTTCAATCTTATCATCTAGAGAAGTTGTCAGACGAAGAATGTTGGCGTTTGTTTGCAAAACATGCATTTGGTGGCAGGAGCTCTGGTGCATATACAACCTTAGAAAAGATTGGCAGAGAAATAGTAGGAAAGTGCGACGGCTTGCCTTTGGCGGCAAAATCATTAGGGGGTCTCTTGGGCACCAAACCAAAACCCGAAGAATGGGAGAGAGTTTTGAAGAACAATATTTGGAATTTACAAAATGACAACATTATTCCAGCTTTAAGATTGAGCTACCTTTTTCTTCCATCTCCTTTGAAGGAATGCTTTGCATATTGTGCGTTATTTCCTAAGGGATATTACTTTAAAAAGGAGAAATTGGTACTATTATGGATGGGGGAGGGGTTTCTAGGCCAAGCATCCAGCATGGAGAGGGAAGTCGTTGGTAAGGAGTACTTTGATGATCTTGTGTCCAGGTCTTTTTTTAATCCAGTGGGAGATGGCTTCATTATGCATGATCTCATCAATGACTTGGCTAGATCTGTGGCTGGAGAATTTTGCTTCACATTGGATGATGACGATGATGATTCATGCAAGGTCCCACCAAAGACACGTCATCTGTGTTATGCTCTAAGAAAGAATTTGCCGTCCAACAAATCTGAAGGCATTACCGCTTCACCACTCTGCACTTTCTTGTACCACTCCCCGTTTTATGATGAAAAGGTCATTTATGACATAAGCGTTTACGAGTACTTTCCTTTTATGGGTATCTTGGCAGATTAAAGTTAGATGATTCAATTAACAATTTAAAGTATCTTAGATACTTGGATCTCTCCGCAAGATCAATCGAAGTTTTACCTGAATTTTTATGTAGTTTGTATCGCCTGGAAATTTTATTGTTGGTGGGATGTTACGCACTCAAGGAGTTACCTCCAAACTTGGGGAATTTGGCTAACTTGTGTGTTGTTGATATTAGGGGGACTCCCTTGCAAAAGATGCCACCGCATATGGGTAAATTAACAAATCTCCAAAAGTTGAATTATTTTATCATTGGAAAGGAAAGTGGGACAAGTATTCAAGAGCTGGAGAATCTTCAACAACTGAGGGGAGGTCTTGCTATTAGGAATCTTCAAAATGTTATGGATATAGAAGAAGCTTCGAGGGCCAACATCAAACGGAAAATACATCTTAAGGAGTTGGAATTGGTTTGGAAGGGTGATGTTGATGATCCACTACATGCTACACGTCTACTGGAGCAATTGCAACCTCATGAAAATGTGGAAACTCTTAAAATTAGTGGGTACGGGGGCATAAGATTTCCAGATTGGATTGATGGAGGATCTCCTTTGTTAGGAGTAGTAACCTTGGAACTTTGTGGTTGTAGACATTGTTGCCAACTGCCATCACTTGGGCAGCTAGTGCACTTGAAAAAACTCACAATTGTAGATTTTCCAATAATTGTATCGATTGGTCCTGAGTTTTATGGTAGATGTACATCCATGAAGAAGCCATTTCAATGCCTTGAAGTTTTAAGGTTTGAAAAGATGCCCCAGTGGCAAGAATGGGTTATGCGTGGAAATGAAGAGGAAGATTTCCGTCTCCTTCAACAGCTCTACATAATCGATTGTCCTGCATTCAAACAGTCTCTACCTCGATACCTTCCTTCATTGACTATAAGCAGAGGCCTTCAGCTTTCAGCTTCTGGATCCCAAAGTCTGCTTGAAAGAATAGCGCAACTGGGTTGTGGTCTCTTCTATATTTTAGAAGAAGTTGAAATTGTGCAGTGTGATTTCTTGCAATGTTTCCCCTTAGAATCCTTCTCCAACTTAAAGCATCTACGTATTGAGGATTGTCCAAACTTTGTGACGATTAATGGAAACTCTATATCTCTCCTTTCCTTGCAAATCCAAAAGTGCCCTAAGCTCCAGTCCTTGCCAGAAGAGGGCCTGCCCTCCTCCCTTTCTTCTCTGTATATCAGGAGTTGTCCTTTACTGGGGAAAAGGTGCGAGCGGGAGAGGGGTGAAGATTGGCCCAAGATTTCTCATATCCTCGACGTAGATATTGATGTTCTCTAAATTGGAGTTATTGTATGGTTGAATTAATTTGATTGTCTTGTGAATAAGATGTAAACTTATCTTGCTTTTGTTTATTGTTTGGCTTATCCTTAGTCTTATTATTGGTAATAGGAAATGGAAAAAATAAAATTACAAAACAATAAAAACAAATGTTGGGAATTAAATTGCTTTGTTATAATTAATATTTCGTAAATAATTGATTGATTTATGTATTTATAAAGAGAGAAGATGCTAATAAGAAGTTTGTATGTCTTCTTTCACATGCTTTTAGTATATGGTGAAGCAGTAGAACAAGATTGGATTACTAATTTAGTTTGATTTACTAATTTAGTTGGCACGTTCTATGAGAAAAAGGACGGAAAAAGAAAAAGCTTATATAACCTTTACTTTAGGGAGCTACTTGGAAGGCAACTTTCAGTATACGTCATGTACCTATCAATCATATTATTAATCACAAATATATAACTAATCAACTTAATTAAAGGGTGGTTATAAAATTATACGAGTTGGTACTACCTTTTCTTATATGAATTTAGGCAGCTTATTGGAAATCAACATTGGACATATTATTATTATTATTATTATTATTATTATTATTATTATTATTATTATTATTATTATTATTATGTATCATACAACACCACCAAATTACTTACCAATCCAAACATATAAGCCTTAGTTTGACAATCAACAGATTCCAGCTATTAGATGATTTTATTAACAGTTAGCTAACAGCTAATTTTATCAATTGATTTAACCAGCGAATAATATTAATTGTTTATTAAAGATATTTGATAAATTTAACTATTTAGTATTAACTGTTTAAGTGTAAAATAACTTACAAAGACATGACTTAAAAAAGAATTTATAAGGTCATAATTAAATATTTAATTTTACAAAAATTAAGTTTTTAACTTTAATAAAAATCATAGAACATTCTTAAAAGTTTTGTTTTTATTAATTTGAGTGGTGTCAAGCTGTTTATATTTAATTTGATGTTTAATTAATTTAAATTTAATGTATTAATTTAAAATTAATAAAAATATCACTTTTAAATTAGGCAATTTGGATAAATCATTTTATAAAGTAATAATTTTAATTTAAAAAAATTCTTTACATTTTTAATTTTTTAGAAAATTTATTTTTAAAATTCGGGTTGCCTAACTCAAAACTCAAAACTTAAAAAGACTTTATTATATATAGAAATATGTTATTTTTTTAATTTTAAAATAAAAATAGGTCTGGGTGGCCTAAAGCCCAATAGGGCTCAAGCTCGTGACCCGGAGTTAAAATTTTTAGACTGAGTTCGGGCTTAGGTGGGTCTAGCGTAGTCTAATCCATTGTAATCCCTATATACGATTTATAGATTCATTTGTGCGGCGCTTAGTTCATGGGGTCCAGATTAATTGTTACTCCAAAAACTTTTTCCTCTCTTAACTTGCATCCTCAAGAACAAGATCATTCAATCAACGCACAGTTCCAATCTTTAATTCACGTCAAACACATCTCAAAGCACCTTCATCTCCATTCTTCGTCTTCATCCAGGCTTCCAAATTTCCAAGAAAATGGCCACTGAGAACCTAGAAAACTTCTAAGAGAGCACCAAAGTGAAAGTTGGTATGACAGTATCAAGCACACCTTTGTTACACAAAACAAAAGATTGTTAGAAATTAATTAAAATTTTAAAATTGTTAAAATTCATTTAGAATAAGTCTTGGTTTGTTTTTAATCTTGCAAATTTTTAATGATAGTTTCCTGATTTTATTCTATTTTATTATGGTTAAAATATTTGATTTTGTTGAAGATTTGCTTTGATTTTCAATTTATTTGTCAGCCTATATAAAAGCATGATCAGATAGAATAAATGAATAAGTTAAGTTGCAAAGTTACGTCCCAAAAATTTCAACAAAGAGGAAGTTAATAATGGAGGTTCATTTCATGGATCTGTCTTCATCTTATCTTGCACGATCGTTGGTTCTAGAATCACGAGCTTACCTGCAACTATGAAGATCCTTGATGTGGTTCCTCGTATTGTGGTGATTATAGTTTCTGCATGATTTGCAGCGGCATCCATTGGTATTGTTGTATGCTTTGGCCTCTCCAATAAGTCAAAAATTGTTAGATATTAGTTACATGCTTTGGCCTCCTTCACGAAGTCAAAAATAAATAGCCACCGTTTGGACTTTGTTTTTTTGGCCATGTTAGGCCAAAAGTCTTCAAGTATGCTTTGGCATGGATTTTTCCTGTGCAAAGATCACGAAGAGTTTGAAATTTTAACAGAATTGAGCTTGGACGGATGCTTTAAAATGTTGCTATAAATAGAGGAAGTGTTGAGGCTTCAGCATTTGCACTAAAAACACCAAAACTAGCATTCCTTCTTTCTTCTTTCATTTCTCTTTTAGAGAAATTTATTAAACCCCTTTGTATGTTTTGTAAATTTCCACGTATTAGTAAAATTGCTCATCCTCTGGCCATGGACGTAGGTCATATTGACCAAACCACGTAAATTTTTGTGTTTTGTCCCATTTTATTTTGCCTATATTTATTTTTGTTATTATTTTTTAAACTATTAAATTTAATTGATATCCGATTCGAAGGTATTTCCCTAACAAATATGCTCTTTATGGAATATCCTCACCAACAAGAAGTCCCTCTGGATTTGATGGGTCCATTCCTACATACTTAAAGGTAACAACCTCTGGGCTATACCTATAAAGCCCTCCTTCTCCTGGCCTATGACTCAAGTGCTGAAACTTAGACCTCTTTTAGAACCCCTGGTGTCTTGTAAAGTGGGAAATGGAAGGCAGGCATTTCTGTGGTATGATAATTGGTCAGGAAAAGGAGCTTTGATTAGGTATCCACAGGCATTACAGATCTGGAATGGGGTTCCACACAAGTTTAAAGTCACAGAAATCATACAGGGAGGAAATTGGAACATCCCAGCCGCTCTCTACTCTCTAATTCCTAGCTACCATCCCAGTGAACAAGACGTGGATGTTTTCTACTGCCTTAATCAACCCCCCAACACCTTCAGTATTTCTAAGTTCAGGAAGTGGCAACATCAAAATAATCTTAGACCAGACTGGTTCCCAATAGTTTGGCACAAATGTCTCATGCCTAGTTCTTCTATTCTACTGTGGTTAGCCGTATTGAATAGACTAAGTACAATGGACAGATTGCACTTCATGGCCTTCAGTCCTAAATGCGTGTTATGTGAACTAGGAACTGAAACAAGGGACCATCTCTTCTTTGAATGTCCCTTTTCACAGTCTATTTGGGGGAAGGTTAAGGACCTACACTACATGCATACTGTAGGCAATTCCTTCACAGAAATTATGGACTGGCTCAAGAGGAACTCCCACATGCCTACTACTACAGAGCATATTTGTATCATCTCCTTCGCCTCCTCCATCAGGGAGATTTGGCGAGAGAGGAACTCTAGGAGTTTCCAGAATAAATCACGCACCAAGGAGAGCATCATCACCTCTCTGATTTTAAGAATTAGAGAACAACTGCTAAGTTTTTCAACTACAACAAGGCCCAATCCTAGTCTAGTTCAACCATGGCAGAGTAATCCCTAATCTAACAAGTACATGTAAAGCAGAGAGACGGGAAATAGTACCTGGAAACCAGCACCTCTTGAGGTTTGACGACTCTCTCTGACAACGGCGACTGAGGAAGAGCTGAGCTCCTCTGCCTCCACGAAGACTCAGATCGCCACCTCATTGGGTTCGCAAATGAGGAACAGAGAATCAGGTCAGATCTTACCTTCATGACCAAGATTTCGTAACTTTGCTACTTGAAAAGTTGGAAGTGTGGGAACGTTTCGGACCTGTGCATTTGGGGAGACGCTCCATCAAGGAACCCTACCCCATAGAAGCAAACATTTAGGAATTTATCGAAGCAATTTAACAAGTTGACGATTATCAAGTGAGCACCTGAGGGACAGTCAACTACTGCGAAGCCGAATGATGATAGGGTTCAACCCTAATTCGGCAGTCTCCCCTTGAAATGTTGGAAATGTGCTAACGACTTATCCCTAAATGACTGATGGATTTTACAGCTAGTTACAAGACGACACTGTTTTGCAATATATGGCGTTTCCATTTCGTTGTTGTTTTGTTCCTAGTTATAGAGACAACTTTCTCTGTTGGCATGTACAACGTGGGACATTACCTTTTTATTTATTAATATATTCTTTTAACTTTTCAAAAAAAAAAGCTCTTCAGGTTTAGCAAATCAGGCTTGTCGTTCTCTTACGGATAACTCATGTCTCAAGCTTTTTGGAACCACAGGTAGGATAGTGGCAGAGTTAGGAATATTCTGAAGCTGGGGCTGAGATAGTGGCGGACTGACGGCAGGTTGCTAGGTAGAGTTGGGGTGGTTTATATTACCATATATATACGTGACAAAAATTATTTTAAATTTTATATTAACTTTTAATAAGTTTTTTATATAAGTATTCTAAAAGAAAAATTAACTAATTTATAATAAAATATAACAACTTCATAAAGAAATCATTCTTCCTCTCTCTTGATAAAATGTTATTATTTTAAATATAAAATTTTGCATATTTGGCAATAAACATTTTTTAAACATGGAAGAAATGTTGTCTTTTTCTAGTTTTTAAAATACAAAATATTTTAAAACTGTTAATTCTTTCTTTTAATTTTTATTGAATTAATCTTTAATTTTTTAATTTGTCTCATAAGTCATAACCCTTAATCTCGACAATTGGATACATTTGATGTAACTAAAGAGAGAAACTAATTAAATGTTTTTATTAAGGATAAGATCGGTTAACTTCCAATTATTTAGATCTTCAATTTTCCTATATTAACTTCCAGGTCCTTATCTAACCTAACATCTAATGAAATCAATTTCTCAATTCAATATCAAAAATCATTTCAATATCACAAATCAATTCAATTTTAAAAATAAATTCAAATTCCCAATTTAATTAAACCCTAACCTAACATCTAAATCCAATTGCCCAATTCAATTAAACCCTAACCTAACATCTAATCAAATCAATTTCCCAATTCAATATCAAAAATAATTTCAATCTCA
>JANZXR010054611.1:0-12676 GCA_027575705.1 Erythroxylum echinodendron | reverse complement strand
CCCAAGTGGCTAATAAAAGTTCTGTTGATTTCATTGTTTGTATCAAATGATTATAAAACAAAGTGGAACGTTTTGGTGTTCTTTATGTTTTGTGTTTTTTTAAAAAATATACTGACTTTCGATTGTTTAGTGATGTGGCACACCACACTCGCGGGGCACGGACTCGGATATTACTATCGATATCGGGTTCGGGTTCAGCGGGAGTGGGGTGTTACATTAATACTTTAAATCCTTCAATAATTTGAAAGACAAGATACTACAAAAAGTTAGTCGGACCAAGGGTCTAGCTATAGGTGGCCTAGCCCAGCCTACTGCCATCCCTACCCTCTATTATGACTCTTCTTATCTGCTTTGTATAAGCTTCTACGCTTGATACGAAGGAGGATCCCTGAGGGTTATTATAGTCTTTTTACATTTATAATTTCCTATTTTAGTTTTGGTTTCCATTTTTGGTAATTATTTTTTGAATTGCTTATTTCACCCCGCTCTATGCATTTCCCCTCATATTAAGTAGTCTTCTAAATGATGGAGGGGCATAACCTTTTGAATGTTTAGATCTTTCAACCACTCCCTGTTATAACTCCCTCACCCTTCTTCACAGGTTCATCCATCACTCTGTTTGTCACCAATCCCTAGCCAAACTGACTCCATTTCTATACCCTCCTCAATAAAATTTTGACCCTAATTTTTACACCAGTTAATAAGTTTAACTCTAAAATTTTAGAAAGAATTAAGACCCTAGCATTTAGAAAACATTAAAATTTAACCCCATAATAAATGAATTACTAATTGTCAACCTCACACTTTTTAATAATTCTTTATTTCAATTGTAGGCTCCACAATGCCACATCAATTGTAGGCTCCACAATGCCACATCATATATGATGTGGCAACGTGGGACCCTTTTTTAAAAAAATTTTATTAAAATCTTATTTATTTTATAACCATGGGACCACCCATTTTAATTAATCTTTAAAAATTTCTTAACCTAATAAATATATTAAGTTAACTAATTAAAACTTAATCCTCACTGTATCACTTAACAAAAACAGTCCCACCCTTACCCTTTTGGGTTTCTGCATATAGAATCCCTCACTATATTTTTTCTGCATCTGGAATCCCCTACCATCTTACTTAACAAAAAGAATCCCTCGCCATCTTGTGTTTGTGCATCAGAGGCTGGGTGGAATCCCTAAAGTTGTAACAATCCCTCACCGTCTCATATCCCTCAGTCACTATCATTCGTTGATATCATTGTAAAGTTCGAGGCATTGGAATCTCTCACTATCTCATATCCCTTATTCGCTCTCATTTTAGCAGTAGCTCTCATAGTTTAGCTTCTCTACAAGTGTGATTCAACTAGTACCATTTTTATTTTCTTAAGAATTTTTCACCGTTAGGATTTTTAACTACAATGTGAATTTGCCTAACTCATTTAGGTTTACTTGACCATGTTTTCTAACTCTATAATTAGGAATAGATAGAGAAGCAAATTTATACTCTAGTAGTTACTTACTTTCTGCCACAAGTTTTTAATTGCAAATGTTGTATGTTAATGGTATATGGTTATGTCATTTTCAACACATAACTGAAACAGCACGGAAGGCGTATATTCTTAACTATAAATGCATGTTTCGTATGTGATATGTGCTTAATTGATTGTATATTTATTTAATAACACTTAGTGATTAATGATACGAAAATGCTTCAGATACTCACTTTATTTTATATATGGTTTTAGACAAAATTTGGAAGTGAAGGAGCTAAAGGGAGTCAAAAGAACTATATTTGGGCCATTTTCTGAAAATTCACACTCAGTTGTCTTTATGGAGCAAGAAGAAGAAGAAGATTGCAAATTGAGTGAGACAGTGCATTAAAATGTTATAGCCCATGCAAGCTACCTATGCAAAGTGTCTCACATGAGTGAGACTTATGTGAGACACCACACATACCATAGGACATTCACATGATACGCCACACACACTATAGCACATTCATGTGATACACTACACTCACCATGGGACATATATCATTCACGTGTGAAGAGCCATCCATATAATGAAGACAAAAAGCAAGATAATAAAGATTGTGCTCATGACCAATGACACACCACCGTGAGCACTTGACACCTTACCAATTTAAACGTAGATTTTTTTGTAAAAGCAAACAAATGGTGATAACAAAAGGGTGTGTTTTCGTTTGGGAATAACCTAAGGAGAGTGTGGACAGCTGTCCCTTTTTTTTTAACCTACAATTTTCATATAAAGGCAATAACTTGGTGACGGCAAGGTGTGTCTTCATTGGGGTTGTTTCTATTTTGGAAAATTCCAAGGAGCTCTCGATTTTGTCAAGGAGACAACAGTTGATGCATTGTCTCATCCTGTTTAAGAGAGGTAGTAGAATCGAGATAGCTACAGCAGGGAGGGAGCTGATTCATACCTCTCTTTAGTATTCAAAATGATGTGAGAATTGGAGCAAAAAGGGACATAACTGAAAATAAAAGACAATTATATAATTTTTATCCTCTTCAGTTTTGCAACATTGGGACAAATGGGAGAGAGTTTTGTGAGCTGATTTATGTTGTCCTTTTTGGTTTCCAAGATGGTGGGAGGGCTAGAGCAAAAAGTGAACAACGTGACGACCATGGAGAAGATGAAGGGCTAGACATCCTGACGCCTGTTCAGAGGTGACATCAATGCCGACGAACTTGGTTAAGCATATTTTTCATTATGTTTGTTATTCTTACTCTCTTTATGAATTGATTGTGTCATCCTATGAATATATATTTATGTTTTATGTATGAATGATTATATTATCATACAGTTTGGTTGTTTGTGTATAAACCCATAGCTAAAATTTCAATATAATCTGTAATTGTTATATTTGAGATTCGTTTGTAACAACTAATGGTTCATAATTATTAGAGATAACATAACCTAGGTTAAATGATCTAAGTGTATGCGGTTGTTGCTTAGATTAATCGGTTTTCCTAATTCATAATGCGACCACCCAATTGAATTTAGAGATTATATCCTAGATTATTCAGTAGTCAGGCTTAATTAACGATCATATCCTAATTAAACATGACCTAAGGGAAAAATCAGGTTAATAGATCGCATCATTAATCCTATAATTAATAGTTCAAGGAGAGGTTTGAGAATAACAAATTACTAAAATATGTTTAATTAGGGTATAGGTCAAGATAGAACTAAAGAACTGAATTCCCAACGAATTCACCCCTTTCGTCATTTTTCTTTAATATGTTTTCATTAATTTATTTTTATTTTCTTATTTCAAACCAAACTGAAGACCCCATAACCTAAACACCGATTAATTTCATTTTAACAACTTTACACACACTCTCTGTGGGATCGACCTAGACTCACCACTGCTACAGTAGTAGGTTTAGTTTATTTTGACTAGCATTATGACTTATCGCTGTCAATATGCTAGCCCATAATGCTCCTTAACTTTTTTTAGTATCTTCTCCTAATATATAAATGCAACTTTTTTCATAGTTAATGTTCAAATCGAAGTCATTATTCAGATGAGCTTTTGGTATGATTGTATTGAATTGTATCTTAGACTAAATATACTAATCATGATTCAACCAAAACTGTCACATGAAAACTATGATATATTTGATTGATATATAGAGAGATTACCTCCTCCACCCCAGATGTTTGATATATGGAGGGATATCCTCCTCCACTCTAGATGTTTGGAACATTCTATTAGCAGATTTTTGTGAGTTGTAACTTGTGAAAGTGACTCTTTGTAATTTTTCTAGTTTGCAATTCATTCCTTTTTAGTACCCTTTACTTTAGGTGAAATTTAATCTCAAGCCTAATTCATTTAGGAGAAATTCATCTACGTAAATAATGGTAAATGAATAAAATAAAAGCCTAATTTGTTCACCCTTTTTATCTTTGTGATAATATTAGGAAATATTATGTTCTTAGCTACTCCTCAACATGAACTCATTCGAATTGAATGGGCTTGCTTACTTTGCTTTTTAGAAATTATTATTAGATTTTTATTTATTGATCCATATTTCTCCTTGTCTTCTTCATGAATCTTTCTTCTTAGGATCTTGAATTGGTAATATTTTTTGTCTAAGTATAACAATATCAGCTCTATATCATGTGCATCAATTGCTAAGTCTTTAAAATCTTAAGTCTTATTCCTTTTAAGATGAAGTAAAGTCCCCAATGCATACCTTGAATGCATATAAATGAAGCAATCCCATATGGGCTGTTAATATTATTATGTACAAAAATCAGATTACATCTCAATACACAAAATCATATTATGTACAGAATATGATTTTGTAATCATCTTTTCTTTTCACTTGACTTATAAAAATTAACAAGTTCTTTCTAAAGCATACATATTTTCATTTGGACTTTGCTAATTCGGATTTCTTTCTTTTATCACTAGTAATAACTAATTGCTACCTTCATAATGCATTACAAAAATATTAATGCATGGGATTTTTATTACATAAGATTTCTATAGTTTCCACTTTATCAATTTAATTTTGCGATTATATTAAGTCAAACTTATGGTATTTTTAATTATATCCTTATAATTATTTAATATCTCTAATATATTTTAATAATTGTATTGTAATGTTTGTTCGTAAGGTTATACGTGCTAAATTTTACTATTTATAACCTTGGTAAATTCTGCAAGCGCACAGGTCGTTCACGTAGTACTTAAGGTGTCGATCCCACGAGAAAGCCTAATCTAGTCCTAAAATTTAAGGTCCTCCTAAACTACAATAATTCTAAACAAATAACTAATGCAGAAATTAAATCAATCAATAATCAATTATAAGAAATTAAAGTGTGGAAGTGTAAACAAAATAGCAATCACACAACCAAGTTCAAAATTAACCTAGAAATCACCAAGTGAGAGAAAGGGGAATTGATTTGAAATTAATGGGAACCTAACCAATTATGCAATCACTGACTTAACAGGTCTAGATGGTCCTAGGGCGAATTACTCTCTCTCGAGTTATAATTCTTAACCCTAATTGATGATCCTTAATTTAAATTATTGAATTACAATCTCTCAATTCGCAATTGGACCAAAACCTAAATTAGTTCTAAGTTGCCTATTAACCTACTGAGAACCTATGCTCTATCTCTCATTGCACAATTCTACCGGTTTGATTCAATTCTTAACCTATCAATTCACCTAACTCTCATTAGCCCAAATCGATTATTTTTATCTAGCTCACCCTCTCAATTTATTTCCAAATTATTATGAACATAATTGAAATCACAATTAAATCAATAAAAATACAATCAATCGATTTTTATTAATCTCAAGAATTAAGATCCAAAGGTAAGTATAAACATAAACTCAACATTTAACACAAATGATTCTCAACACCTAAATACTACGCATGAATAAAACTAAAATAAATGGAAAATACATTGGAAATGGAGTCAAGGAGGTGGCGACAGCGGGAAGCCACCTGTTCCGGGAAGTAAGTCACATCTAACTCGTCTCCGCGTCTCTCTTCCTTGGTCTCCTTTCTCAATCTCTTGATTTCTCTCTAGGTTTCTCTCAAAATTGGCTAAATCAAAACTTTTTTGCATGACTCTCTAGACTTTCCAAAGACTATTGCTTTTGTCACATCATATCCTATGGAAGCCCTAGGTTTAATCTAGGGTTGACATGGTCCGAAAAATCTTATGAAACTTAGAGTTTTCGCAATAGCTGGTAGGGTTATGATCTTGACCTTTGCCTCGACCTTTCTGTCATGATTGTGGCCCAATGTTCACAATCATGGCCAGACTTGGAGGCTTTTTGTCACAATTGTGCCCATGTGCACGATCGTGTCCTGGCTATTGCTGGCTCGTCCTACTCTGTCATGATCATGGCTTGCTGTGCCACAATCGTAGGCTATGTCTTTGACCCAAAACTCTTCGAATCATCTTCGTTCTTCATCATTTAACCCTGAAATACTAACAAACACATCACGACACCTCAAAATATAACATTTAAGCTCAAAGACTCAATCTAACCCATAAAGACACTTAAACAAACTAACTAACATAATTAAACCCTAATGTACACTCAACACTCAAATTCACACTAAATAAATAACAAATTTAACCCTAAAACATCATGCAACTAACAACTATCAACATCCCCACATTTAAATATTTGCTTGTCCTCAAGAAAACAAAACAAAAACACCTAGAAACACATAACACACAATGCAATAATGAGGCAATGACTCTGACTTCATGAAATAAGTTAATCTAGAACACAATCATTTAATTATGTAAAATCATTGACATGCAAAATATGCGTCTAGGGGCTTTGAACTAAATATACAACTTAATGGAGACCTAACAGTTAATTTATTTACCCTTTTCAATTATACACACACATTAATAATTTTTCAGTCCCTCAGACTCTATAACTGTTCCCAATTATATTTTCATGAAAATTCAAGTTTATCACAAGTTTGGTAGGTTTTTATTTAAAACACATTTTTTTATTTTAAACCCAGACTTAGTCTTTTACTTAGAGGCAAACATTTGTGATGAATGTCGATCCGGTTACTCAACTGAGTCATTTTACTAAACAGCTTGGTTGAAACGTCATTATAGCCCTTTTAAATGAAGGCACATATTTGTGATGCGTGTTAATCTGGTTACTTAGCTATATCATGTTTTCAACTAGCTACTAGCTCTATTCATAACCCGAAGGTTAGTAGAATACTATTTTTTTATTGCCTACCTTGTTGCTTTCTAAGTATTCGTTTTCATGAAAAATACTAGTTAAGCTAAAAGACCTTAAATTATGAATGAATATGAGAATCTAGAGTGTGCTAACTTTACCATAAGTCCTAATTAGGCTGTATATTTATCCAAAGGCCCCTAATTCACTAATTTCACAGACTAATGATTTTTCACAACCTAATAGACCATGTCCAAAATTAAATGAATTTCATTCAATCTAAGCCATTGACATATTCACACACTTCACATAATGTGACCTAATAACTATCATACAGTATGCAAAATCACATTCAAAAGTAAAACAAAAAACCCTCCCCACACTTAAATAACATATTGTCCTCAATGTAAGAAGGAAGCACACACAAACATATAAACAAAGGGTAAAGACAAAAATTAAGTAACAAAGAACAGACAAAATTAATAATAAAAATAGAAAACAAAAAATAAAAATAAAATAAAAAATAACCTTAAACTCTAAACCCTAAAACCTTAAATAGAACTGAAGACTAATTTGGGAAAGAAAATTTGGGTTAGATAGAAATCCTACGGAGATGGAGGTGGTGATGCTATCAGAGGTGGCAATTGAACACCCTGAGACTTGAAATACTAATGGATCCGTCGGATATCTCAGCTCTGGCATCGTTGTGTGCACACCATCTTCGCAAATGTTCTGTTGGTTTCGAATATTGCATCCAAAACCTTCTTCTAGCCTTGCTCTTCCTCTTCTTCTTCTTCCGATTCTTTACTTGTTGATTCCTCCTATCGAGACGATGCTGAAATTGAGCTTGCTTGACCTACCCTGATTCGCACATATGTCTTCTCGTTGATATCTCGCAGACTCATGTTTGTTTAATGGGTGATCTCTGCCTAGAATAAGTGATGGTGATTGAGGAAGCCAGGGAGGTGAATTGTTAACCCCCTTCATTCCACACCAAAATGATTCGCAATGGCAGACACTATATATCCAACTCCCAGGTGGTTGCTTCACTTGTGAAGAGTGGCAACAATGGCTTTAAGCACATACATGGATGTGCGTACTGGAATACTATGGTCCATGCACCACAATATAAAAAGTTCCTTGGTGGAACACTTATTGGTTTCTGACTTGTCAGAAACTAACTGACATATAAATTTGTGCAATAGCAAGTGTTTATGGGACTAGATAATGTTATTATGCACATTTTAACATGGAATCACTCAATTCCAATAAGCTCATGCCAATATTGAGAAGGACGGAAGTCATTATGTTGATCGATGATGGTGGATTTGGGGAATCCACACATCTTGCACTTGAGTTAAACATTCAATTCATATGTCCGTCTTCCTATTCTAAACCACAATTCTTTTGTGTTGTTAGGGTTAAAGGTCAAGGTAGTAAAGAATTCCAGTGTAAGTTCCTCATAAATAGGGAATTGGAAACTTATGAACTAGCCCCACTGGATTCTTTCGGCTAGGATCTCTACCCACTCACACAATTCTAGCCTATCTAATATGTCAAGATCAAAGTATTTAGGAATTAAAATTTGCCTAGAATGAAGGGATCAAAAATGAATACTTTCCTATTCGGTATAAATAGGGAATGGTTCCCCCAAGTCCGCTACTCGGTTCCTTCTCCCCCATCCCAAAACTTGCTATCTTCCACAAGGTTCTCGTTTAGTTCAATGCTTAATGCGTGGCATGATGAGGCAGAGTGTGGGAGAATTTTGGAAGGTTGAAATTTTTAGTGAGAGGTAAGAGTGTTTGAAATTTTGAATTCTAGAGAGATAAAATGAAAATGAAAGTGAAAGTGAAAAAGAAGTAGGAACTGAATATATAGGTGGTAAAAAGGGTAAAATGGTAAAAGTTTCATTTAAAATTCACGACTACCCTATTTCTACATAGTCGCAGGCCACAATCGTGGCATGCGGTATACCACCAACAACATACCCATTCGCAGGCCACAGTCGTGGCCAGTGGCTGTACCCTAACTCTAATTTCCTTCCACTTTGTTCTTTTCCCAATTCTTTTCTCTTTCACTTCGTAATTCTTTTATAGCCCTTTTCACTTCTTTCATTATGTTTGCACAATCTTCCATGA
Source organism: Erythroxylum echinodendron (assembly GCA_027575705.1). NCBI lineage: Eukaryota > Viridiplantae > Streptophyta > Magnoliopsida > Malpighiales > Erythroxylaceae > Erythroxylum > Erythroxylum echinodendron. Next base: position 3,836 of record JANZXR010054611.1, on the reverse strand, counting down.
TTCTAAAATCCTATTCCTTTTTTTGCTTTTATTCAACGAAAATAACCTAACTACAGACAACAAACTATGTTTTCTATGGGTTTCCTCTCATGCAGTGCTTCTTTTAATGTCAGTAGCTTGACTCTCCTTTAAGCTCATAGTGGTTGGAATGAATGGTTCGATGGTAGCATCGTCATTAGTCTCAGAGTCTGTACCCTAGCTACCATACTACAATTACCACCATCTTTGTAATTTTCTTTGCCTCACCTTCTCCTTCGCGAGCGTTTCTTTCGGAAAGCATTTATGAGATCCTCTACATCTTCCCATTCATCTTGAGGCTCAAGTTTTTTACGGTCCACTGGAGTTGAAGGAACTCCGTATTCTCTAATGGTCACCTTATAGGTTATATGCTCCTTCCCTAGTCGTAAAGTCAACTCTCACCCATCAACATCAATAATTGAGAGCGTAGTGGCCAAGAACGATCGCCCAAGAATTATCGAAGTGTCCTCATCCTCGCTGATGTCCAAAACATAGAAGTCTGTGGTAAAGATATATTTACCAACCTTTACTGACACATCTTCTATCATTCCCATAGGTCTATGAAAAGTTCTTTCAGCCGTCTTAACTAAAATCTTGGTAGGCATTAACTCTTGTAACCCTAGTTTCAGACTAAAAGTATAAGGCATCATATTTATGCTTGCGCCTAAGTCTGCAAATACCGTGTCTATAATGATCTTGTTGATACTATAAGGGATGAAACGTCCCCTCGGTCATCTTTCTTTATTGCTATATTGGGGTTTTCTTCTAATGATTGCTTCTTAACCTTCTTCTTGACGGACTTCTGAAGTTTAAGCTTCAACTATACTTGTTCTGTCACTTCCTAGATCTTGTTATGCTCAATTTCTTGCAATTTTTTTGCTTCCCTCTTTGCATATAACTCTTGCTGCTACGTAATAGGGAATGGAAATGCCCGTCAAGTTACTTGAATTGACTCCATCATGAGCTCAATTAGAAGGTCTTCTTCAACTACTTGACCATTTCCTCTATCTTCTATCTTTCCTAGTTCCTCGTCCTGAGTTTGACTTATAACCATTTTACGCTCCTTCGGATTTGACTCGATGTTGCTTGGAAGAGTTCCAGCATGTTGAGTAGATATTACCTCTACGAGCTGCCCTACTTGGACTTCTAAATTTTGTATGCATGAAGCATGATTCTTTGTTACTTGATCAAGCTTGCTCTTGAGCCTCCTATGAGCTTCCTCTATACTACTGACCTTGTCTAAAATCTGGTCCAATTTTGACTCCATCAAGCTTGTTTTATCCTACTGAAAGCTCGATTGCTCCCGAGGCCTGAACTGCCCTCCATTATTGCTTTTCGACCAGAAGACATTAGGGTGATTCTTCCACCTGGGATTGTAGGATTTTGAGTAGGGATTGTTACCCCCTCCTAGTCTAAATTGTGCCCCTATATAGTTCACTTACTCCTGGTTATCCTCCCTTATCAAGTAGTAGTCCACAGTATCATTATCTACTTAACCACATAATTCACACTTCAATTACATAGCCTTAACCGGAGCGGAGGATGATACCTTCATACCATTGAGTTGGTGCATCAAATTGTCAATATTTGCTTGCATCTCCGTTATCTAATTGACCGCGACGATTCCCTTTTGCTCTTTAACGTAGGTTGCCTACCTCGCTCACTCATCCATAGCAACTATTACTGTCCATCTCCTCGATCAATTCCTCTGCTTCATCGACTGTCTTACGCATTAACGATCCTCTCGACGCTGCATCGATGGTGCCTCTATTCAGTGGGTTTACTCCATTATAAAACGTCTACAGAAGGAGGTCCTTAGGCAGGTTGTGGTGTGGGTGCTTCTTCTGCAGGTCCTTATATCTCTCCCATGCTTTATAAATTGACTCCCCGTCACCTTGTTGTAAATTGTTAATTTCCTTTATTATCTTAGTGGTCTTTGTCAATGAGAAGTTATTTATCGAGAAAAGCACACACGGGCTGCTCCCACATCGTAATGTTAGCAGGGTTCAGTGAGTGATACTAAGCCTTCGCTCTATCCCTAAGTGTGATAGGGAACAATCTAATCTTAACAGCATCTTCCGACATATGGTGATACTAGAAAGTATCACAGATCTTGAGAAAATTTACGATATCCATAAAATTGGGCATTCTGCTGAAGCATGTTCAGGAGGGCTAGCTTGATTTCGGACGAGGCTGCTTAAACTGGCAACCTAGCCACTCCTTGGTTAGATGGGTTGAACCCTGGCCTCATAAAGTCCATGGGGGTTTGTTATTGCTATCCTTAAGTTGCTCCTTAGTCCATGTTTCTCTGAAATTCCTTGGCCTTTTGTGATTTTCCTAACTCTTATTCTTCTTCTCGCTGAGCTTTCCTAAGGGTCATCCTAATCGCGTGATGTCTAAATCTAACATCTCACTGCACGAATGCAAGAGCACGATTCCTAAGTAAAAAAAAACAAAATAAAAATAAGAATTATAAACTATTCTAACACCTTAACTATATAACTAAAAGTCGCCTTCCTCGACAACGATGCCAAAAACTTGTTCACAAGGTTACACGCTCTAAGCTTTACTATTTATAACCTTGGTAAATTCAGTAAGCGCACGGGTCGTTCACGTAGTACCTAGGGTGTCTATCCCATGAGGAAGCCTAATCTAGTCCTAAAATCTAAGGTTGTCCTAAACTACAATAATTCTAAACAAATATATAATGTAGAAATTAAATCAATCAATAATCAATTATGAGAAATTAAAGTGTTGAAGTGCAAACAAAATAGCAATCACACAGCCCAATCCAAAATTAACCTAGAAATCACCAAGCTAGAGAAAGAGGATTTGATTCGAAATTAATGGAAACCTAACCAATTATGCAATCACTAACTTAACAGGTCTAGACAGTCTGCAGATGAATTACTCTCTCTCGAGTTATAATTCTTAACCCTAATTGATGATCCCTAATTTAAATTATGGAAATGCAATCTCTTGATTCGCAATTGGCTCAAAACTTAAATTAGTTTTAAGTTGTCTATTAACTTACTGGGAACTTATGATCGATCTCTCGTTACACAATTCAACCAGTTTGATTTAATTTTTAACCTATCAATTCACCTAACTCTCGTTAGCCCAAATCGATTATTTTTACCTAGCTCACCATCTCAGTTTGTTACTGAATTATTAAGAACATAATTGAAATCACAATTAAATCAATAAAAACATAATCAATCGATTTTTATTAATATCAAATATCAAGATCCAAAGGTGAGTATAAACAACTACTCAACATTCAACACAAACGATTCTCAACACCTATTTCAATCCTATATATGAATAAAACTAAAATAAATGGAAAATACATCAGGGACAGAGTCGGGGAGGCGGCGACGATGGGAAACCACCTATTCCGGGAAGTACATCACATCTATCTTGTCTCTGTGTCTCTCTTCCTTCGTTTCCCTCCTTAATCTCTTGATTTCTCTTTAGCTTTCTCTCAGAATTGACTGAATCAGAGCTCTCTTGCATGACTGTCTAGGCTTTCCGAAGATTGTTGCTTCTATCACATCATGTTATATTTATTTTTGGACCCTGAACTTTTCTTAGAATACTAGAACTAATAAATGAGAAACGTGGAGAAGTTCATATTTGTGATTTGGTGATTTTGGTAGCGAGAGACTATGAAATGGGCAGAATTAGGATGAAAGTGCTGAAGAACACGTATATATATATATATATATATATGTATTTATATTCTGTTATTGGTGTTCATGATTAATCATGGACTATAATATCTTTATAGATGATATGAAGTTGAAAATGAAGTAGAG
>JANZXR010054591.1:0-12679 GCA_027575705.1 Erythroxylum echinodendron | reverse complement strand
GGTCAGAATTTTGCTGGCTCACCGACAATTTGTCCACACCAGTATTGACTGGGACCACTTGACTTTTGATTTCACAGTCATTTATGCTAGTCCCACACCCTCACTACAAAAATTCTTGTGGTCGTATTTGCGTCAAATTGCTCTAGTCACTTCTAAACCCTGGATTCTAGGCGGCGACTTTAATGCCAAACTAGAGGCCACAGATAAACGGGGAGGCACTCGATTCCACTCGATCATTAATCCATACTTTAGGGACTGTGTGCACCACTGTAATCTTCATGATCTTGGATTTCTTGGGCCTCGCTTTAGCTAGAGGAGAGGTAACACAATGGCGCGCTTAGACCGGGCCTTCTACTCCACTACCTGGATCTCGGCGGCCCAGGATACCACTGTGACCCACCTTCCCTTCCTGAAGTCGGATCATCGACCTCTCCTTATCACACTTACTAATAGTTCTCGGTTCCCCCAACCAACTCAGTCGTTTTGATTTCCATCTGCCTGGTTAACGCACCATGGCTTTGCACAATTTGTACTGGACCATTAGACACCAAACGTTTCAAACATGAGTGAAGCCATCAGACAATTCTTGGACAAGCTTCAGACTTGGAACACTACTACGTTTGGCAATATTTTTCATCGGAAGCGACGACTTATGGCATGCCTCGAAGGTATCCAGAAACAACTTGAAGACACCGACTCGACGCCCATCGGGGATCTTGAGGAGTACCTTCGGACGGAATTGGAGCAGACCCTTTACCAAGAGGAGCTATTCTGGCACCAAAAATCCAGAAGCCAATGGATGAGCCAGGGTGATCGAAACACCAAGTATTACCATGTCCTCACTCACACCTGTTATCGGCAAAACCGGATTCTTTCCTTAACTGATGACATTGGGATTGTGCTTCTAGATACAGAGGAACTCGCGCGTTTATTCCGCAACTATCTTGAGCAATTATATCTGGCGGACCCACAACAACCCCCTGTCCTGCAGCTTCGTGGCCAGTTTCCTCCCCTCCTGCAGCATGCTACCGCGGACTTATCCCGGTCCCTCAGTGCCGAGGAAATCAGGGACGCGTTCTTTCATATGCATCCTCATAAAGCTCCAGGATTCGATGGTTTTACAACTCTTTTTTACCAATCCCAGTGGGATACTCTCGGACCATCCCTAACCTTATTCCTTCAGCGAATCTTTCAAAATGAAATTTGGGACGCAGATCCTATCCGCACCATCTTGGTCCTTATTCCGAAGATTCCTTCTCCTACCTCGATCAAGCAGTTTAGGCCTATTGCATTGTGCTTTGTGCTCTATAAAGCCCTCACCAAGGTCATTACTAATAGACTTAAGCCCTATCTAGCTGACCTGATAGCCCCTAACCAGTGTAGTTTCATCCCTAACGCAAGATTACGGATAATATCATCATTACCTAGGAAGTTCTTCATACCATGCACCGGAAAACTGGAAAAAAGGGGTTTATGGCTCTTAAAGTAGATCTGGAGAAGGCGTATGACCGCTTGTCTTGGGCATTCATTCAAGATACCCTACTAGATGTCGGGCTTCCAGCATCGCTGAGTACTCTCATCATGCAATGCATCACCACGGTCTCCTTTCAAGTTAACTGGAATGGAGACCTCAGCGACACCTTCAGCCTTCTCGAGGCATTCGTTAGGGAGACCCCATCTCGCCTTACATCTTTGACCTTTGTATTGAACGATTGGGTCACTCCATCACTCAAGCGGTGACACAGAGTTGTTGGAAACCTATCCAGTTGAGTCGAACTGGTTCCTCTATCACCCACTTGTTTTTTTCTGATGATCTCATTCTCTTCACCGAAGCCTCCATAGATCAAGCTTATGTTATCCGGAACCTCCTTGATTCCTTCTATACCTCATCGGGCCAACGCGTCAGCGACGACAAGTCCCGATGTTACCTTTTCAAGAACATTCCGCCTACGATGGTGAAGCGGTTCAGCCATGCCCTCAATTTCAAACCGACGAATGACCTTGGTCACTACCTAGGCATTCCTCTTCTGCATGAACGGGCCAGCCATAGAACCTATCAATATATTTTGGACAACGTCCAATGCCGCCTCTCAGGCTGGACAGCTCATCTTCTGGCATTTGCAGGTTGCACCACTTTGACACAGTTTGTGATCGCACCCCTCCTTACTTATACTATGCAGATTGTCTGATTACCACACAGTCTATGTGATGATCTGGAGAAATGATGAGGCAATTTCTGTGGGGAGCTTCGGATGGCAAGAAGCGCACTCACTTAGTCCCGTGGGAGGAAGTCTGCAAATCGAAGGAAACAGGGGGTCTTGGCATACGGAAGATCCGTGACACCAACGATGCCTTATTGACAAAATTAAGTTGGGATTTGCTTACCAAACCTAATGCCTTATGGGTCCGAATTCTCCCTACCAAATATGGCTTTGATGCTACCAATATCCCCTCCCATTTGGAGGCTAAGGGCAGCTCGATGATTTGGAAGACTTTAAAAGCCATATGGGCCCTCGTGCTCCAAGGTATGTCTTGATAGATCGGCGACGGTACGCGCACCCGCTTTTGGCTCGACCCATGGCTGGCAGGATTTGGACCGCTGATCTCCCATGTTACTTCCCAGGTCCCTCCATCCACTCTTCAACTTAGTGTCTACCATTTTATGGACCCGTTGGTAATTGGCAGAGGGATGCATTTCAGGCGTATCTCCCCCCGCTGATTTTCCAAGCACTCCTTGGAACATTTCTCCCGAAACCTTACCTCGGTCAGGATAAGATCATCTGGGGATGCTCCGACACTGGCGCTTTTACGGTGGCTTCCACTTATGCTATGCTCTGAGAAGAGGGAGCGATACATCACAAGGCTTTTGGAAAGCTATATGGCAATGGCCGGGACCATAACAAATAAGGTCATTTTTATGACCTCTGGCCCATGATCGTTTACTTACCAACCAACAATGAGTCAAGAAGCATTTCACTACCGTGGAGCTTGCTACCACTGCCACCTAGAGGAAACCTCTATTCACGTGATGCGCGATTATGAGAAAACCTGTCGTGTGTGGAGCCACTTTCCTCCTTCCCTACTTCCCCATGCCTTCTTCACACTGCAGCCCCGGGAGTGGCTCACTCAAAACCTCCGCCACCACCAGCCGGTCCTCGGGCACGGCTGGTCGATCCTTTTGGAATTACTTGTTGGTTCCTTTGGACCTGGCACAATCAGTCACTCTTTGATGAGCATTTTACTTGGCCTTCATCACCTCATTCTCTCATATTGTCTTTTGCAGGACTGATTTTTCAGGCCGCTGAGTGGTATTGTTGAGCTGGTGCCGGGCTCTGACCCAAGCCTTGCTAAGAGCACATGATCGGTTGGAGCAAACCGCCTCCTAGATGGGTAAAACTCAATACTGATGGCATAAGCAAACAATCCACATCCTTAGCCACGGCAGGAGGCCTTATTCGAGACACTGAAGGCAACTGGCTCGGAGGCTTCTCTCAAAACATCAGCTGGTGCTCATCGCTCAATGCCGAACTTTGGGGAGTCTACACTAGCCTTACGCTGGCATGGAATCAGGGATACCTCACAGTGGAACTTGAAGTGGACTCGGCAGCAGTGATCAGCATCCTTTCCTAAACAGCCGACCGAGCTCAGACCCGCAACTTTATCGGCCTAGGCATAAACGAGCTGTTCCACTAGAACTGGACTGTTGTTCATCGACATGTTTATCGAGAAAGTAATAGATGCGTTGACTGGCTGGCGCACTACACTGAACATGTAGATGTTAGGGTCACCTATTTTGAAACTACACCCATAGGGTGACACCATTTCCTCACAGAGGATAGATCGGGGATCTGTTTCCCTAGACTCATTATGTAATTTTTGGTTTTATTTTCCCTTAAAAAATTAATGTCCATTTACGCTCATTAGATTTTATTCCATTAACAAAAGTCAGCAATGCCAACAACACAACTAAAGGAGTGAGATTCAGATCTCCATGCAAAAATCTAGATCACCACGACCAATACCATCGCTCGCCGCTAGAAACCCTCACATGCAGCCCATTCGAGGCAGTGATGTGAAGGAGACACAGAAGCCTGATAGATTCTTGAGATTCGAGAATGATGAAACTAAATTATTTTTATTATACGAGTGTCGATTAACTTAACATTGACAAATGATTCACTGGTGGTCTAATGTCAAACTATATTTATAATAAATTAAGATTATGTATATTTAATTTATATAATTTTTAGTTGTAGTTAGTATTAAAAGATTAAGAGGGCGCTTAATTCATAGAGGACAATGAGAATGAGAATGGGAATGAATATAGTGAGAAATGAAAATGGATATAATCATTATAACTATGATGGTTGGTTAAGATAAATGAATGATTTTCATTACCATTAATGATAGTTGGTTTGTTAAAAATATTAAGAAATAAAAATTTGTTAAAATTTTGTTTTATATCAAAATTTAAATATATTTTAAATGATTATTTTTAATTTATGCACTCTAATTATAATGACAAAATGTTTAAGATCAAGTATATTGCGATTTTTCCTTTCCAATAACTCTTGAAGAAAAAAATACTCTAGTATTTTCTTACATCAACATATCATTAGTTACATAATATCTTTAAAATATAGTTTAATCATCTAAAATATTGTGCAATTCATCAACACAACCATAATATCCACCATTCCATTGTTATAGTAAAATCAAATAGCATACTTTAATACAATTTACATTCCTCTGATAATGCAAATGATATTATATTTTAAATAATTAATGAATACTATTTTGATTAATTATATTGTAATTAACTAATTAATTATATTTTAATTAATTAATTACATCTTATTATAGTTTAATTAATTAATTAGATTTTAATTAGATTTTAATTAATCATTTAATTAATTATATTTTAATTAACTAATTAGATTTTATTAGACTTTAATTAATTAATTATATTTTAATTATTTATTTATTTTAATTAATTAATTAATTAGATTTTATCTTAATTAATTTAATTAATTATATTTTATATTTAAATTAAATATATTTTAGTTAATTACATTTTAATTATATTTTAATAAATTATATTTTAATTATATTAATTAAAAAATATTAGTGTTGGTAGGAATCAATTCCATTCCTCCTACACATGGAAGGTATGGACCATTACCTAAAACTTGGGTATGAAAAAAACTATTCAATCAATCGTAATAACCAAGAAATTCCCTAAAACTTGGGTATAAAAAACTATTCAATCAATCGTAATAACCAACCGACCTTTACCATTCATTCCATTCCTATAGATTTATTCTCATATCCTTTAACCAAACACCGCTAAAAAACTTTCTAGAATTTTTAACCTATTTTATTTCATCTAATCAAATTCACTTGGAAATATTTGTATACAATTCATTTAAATTGTATTATATTCCATCATGTCCGATTTGTATTAATTTAATTTTAATTTCTCTTTACTATTTTATTTTTATTCATTTTAAATATTAATTAAATTTTAATATTTATTTTAAATATAATTTAAGATAAAAGATATGGAGTTCTCTTTTGTTTTAATTAACTTTTAAAAAACTTTACTTCTTTGTCTTTTTAATTTTTATTTTTTAAAATTATAAAAATAATAATAAAATATATATATTATGAACATTACACATAAAAATTTATAAAAATAATGATGAAATATATATATATATATAACATCAGCATTATACATTGACCAAATAATGATAATATAATATTTAACTCAACTCTTAATTCTAATTCAAAATAATTAAAATTAAAAAATAAACTAAATCAACGTATCAATAACATTTAAATGATATGCTCTTATTATTTCAATGTGATTTAATGCGTCTTGTACAAATTGATTCACCTGCTCTAATTTGATTAGTCAAAACTCAAATTTTGAAGACATAAAAATTTAAAGACTTGAATTTAAAAATTAGTTTATAAATTAAATTTAAATCTATTTTACTTTAAAAATCAAATTTATTTTTACAAAGAATTAAAAATTTTCGTAATCCAATATTTATAAATAATTTATAATTATTTCAATTTACAAGGTCCAATATTTAATTTATATTAATTAATATTAACATAATATTCTATTATTAAATCTTATTATAATTATAAATTTTAAAATTATTTATCCAATTTAATTTTTTATAATTATTTTAGAAAGATATATATTTTATAAATTTTTATTATATTCCATTGAATCAATTTACATATTTAATTATGTTGTGGGGAAATAACTAAAATAATATTAATATGTAAAGATAATTTATTTAAAATTTATCATAATGGTTTATAAAGCATAAATTACATGACTCTTTTATTTTTTCCTTTATTTTAATGGACCATTCCATTCTAATTACGTAAACTTTGATTCAATTAAAAACTCAAATCCTACAAAATGAATACATCACCCCACATTTTATCTAAGCATTACATTTGGGCTTGGGTCAATAATTCGGGTTAGGATTGATTAGCCCAAGGCCCAACAGACTCAAAACTAAAATGACATTATATTTTTTTACAAGCAAAACAATATTGTTTTTTTTAAGAAAAAAAGCGTTACAAAGTACATAAGTGTTCGTAGATAATTAACCCCCGACTCATCCTCTACGAGGATATGTAAGCACCCAGTGGGCGGGTGTTTAAAAATTGTGATTCCTAAAGCGAACTATTTTGCATGATTTTAAAGTCAGTCCGTACTCTAATTGCCTTCTTGATAAATATGCCGAATTATTATGACCCAGTTTCGGGACAATAATTCATGAATTTCCAACACTAAAGGGTTTAGGAAGTAGCTCACGCTGTCGGAGAGGAGAGCATATCAGTCACTGCGCGCGAGTCCACTTCTAAGACTATATGGCAGTACCCCAAGGACCAAGCCAGCTGAAGGCCCGAAAGCACCCCTCAAAATTCCGCTGTTAACAGGGAACACCTGCCAATGTTCTGGATGAATCCTCCCAACCAAGCACCTGAACTGAATTGTCGGAGCTTTTGTTGGCCCCGTCTGTATTTAATTTTCCCCAGCCATAAGGAGGTTTGCTCCATTCGATGAGTTGTTCCTGATGAGTGCAATTGCTCAACTGAGTCCTTTATTGCCAAATTGCTGCCATGTGAATGATGTGCACGTATGCCAAAACCTGTAGCTCCGACGAGATAGGCCAGGAGAAGTGATCCTCGAAGAGTGCTGTATTTCTCTAGGACCAGAGAAACCAGCATGCTGTGCCAAAGATAACAGACCAATCGAAGTCCCTTACCTCGTGGTGTGTGTGTAGGTTCTTTAGGAACCACGCTTTGTTGTCCGTGGAATTTATCTTTAGTTGTTTGTTTTACACTATCTATAAAACGACAAAAATTTTTTCCACTTTCCTTTCTCTTTTATTCTTACCCAACTATTCTACACCTACATTCTTCACTCTCTTTATGTCAATCAGAGTAGAGTTTGCTGTTGTTGCTCCTTCATTTCTCCACCTCTTCGCACTCCCTCCAGTCTCCCCTTTGTTGTATTGCCCCATTGCCTCGCTTCTTTGCTATTGTATATTTTTTTGCTTCTTCACCACAAACCTAACAAGGCAAAGTTTTTGAATCTTTTGATCGAATATTGTATTTGTAAAATATTGAAATTTTTGGAATTGTTACCATCTAGGAGGTGTTTTTCTAGATTTACATGGTCATGTACATAACTTGTATGTGATTGTGTAAATGACTGTGATTTTCAAGAACTTATATCAATAAGTGACATACACGATCACATACACGTTCATATATGTGACCATGTAAGTATGGAAAAAAAAATTAAAGTAGACATACATGGGTAAACTTTAAATCTATGATTATGATTTATGTTATCTTATTCTCTCCCATTTTTATAGGTATGTTAATGGGCCAGACCTAGGCTGAGAGCCCGGTCTTGGTCATGGTGGGCCGCGAGACAGTCCGCGGCCTGTGTGGGCCTAGATGGGTCAACTGGCAGGCCAACTCAGGCCAAAAAGGGGCCAGGCTAGGCCAGACTGGTCTAGCCGAGTCATAATTGTCATCCATACATGTTTATGAATTATCAACTATGATTGTGAATAACATATATATTTATATGTTAATTTTTTATATGGATGACATATTCGTTCAGTAGAGACTTGTATTTTGATACCAAAAATAAAAGTGGAAACTTTTGATTCCTTACCAAGTGAAGATAAAAGGTCAGGTCAATTGAAAAGTGAAGTTTGGAATCACTTCAATAAGACTAGATCAAAGGATATAAGAGAAAAAGTTGAATGTAAGTATTGTCATAAGATGTTAGCCTAGAGCTCAAAAGGTGGAACCTCTTATTTAAAAAGACATGTGGATTCGTGTGATGAGGTCAAACATTTTTAACCCCTAACCTTATGAGAGGGAAGAATGAAATGGCTGCAACATCTTATAATAGCAATAAATTAATATTTTTATTGTTTATATAGTAATTGGTGATAAACATCTACTATTTATAGTCAATGCCAAAAAATTTAGGATGTTTTGCAACTTACTACAATAACTCACTAAAATCAAACGTCAAGTTTCTAACTCAAAATACATTGAAGAAGCACATTATGAAGATATATAAGGATAAGAAGAAGGAATTTTTTTTAAAAAATTGTCAAGTATTGAAGGACGAATTGTCATTATAATAGATATATGAATAATCGATAACTAAAAGAAGGGTTACATTGTGGTGACGACACATTATATTGATAATGACAGGACTCTATATAATAAACTTTTTAGGTAATTTATATTTTTTAATATTGTTATGATTTAATTTTTATTATATTATGATTGATGTTGGTCATATTTATACACGGTAGGTTCATTTATCTATCGGCATCACATATAAGCAAAAGTTTTGCAACCATGTTAAAGACAATTTAATAAATTGCAATATTGAAACCAAATTTTCCATAATAACAATCAACAATTGTAGTATGAATAATGCTATGATTGAGAAGTTAAAGAATAAGATATGAATTGGGAGTTTGCAAGTTGGTAGAAGGATATTCCATATACTTTGTTTTGCGTATATTCTAAATTTGATTGCAAAGGATGGGTTGGAGAAGATAAAGGAAGCAATAGATTTGATTCAGAATGGTGTAGTATATTTGAGTGCAACACTTACAAGAGTTGGGAAATTTAAAGAAATTACACAATAACTATGCATTCTGAGTATGAAGAAATTGGTTTTGAATTGTCCAACTAAATTAAACTCAACTTTCAAGATTTTGGAGTCGGTAATCCAACATGTTGATGTGTTCACTAGACTGAGACAAAGAGATTCTTAGTACACTTGTATGCATGCAGAAGATTAGTGGGAGTTAGATAGAGAACTTTGTGTTGAGTTGGAATTATTTTATATTGCAACTGAATTATTCTCATGAATAAAATATTCAACTTCACCCTGTTGCTTCAGCACTTTGTGTGAGGAAAAAAAACAAGCTTTATTTGATTGGATGTTTAATTCCAATGAGGTTATTCGAGTTATGGCAGAGCAGATGATGGAGAAATTGAATTCTTATTAGCATATGATTGGATATATTGTCGCAATCATATTTGTGTTAGACCCTAGATATAAGATAGAGGGGGTTAATTTTATATATAATGTGTCGTATGGTGATCATGCTCAAGAGCAAGTAGATGCCATTAAACAATTTTGGTATGATTTGTTTAATGATTATCAATTTAGAATGGACAAAATTTAGCATTGAGATCACAATAATTTAGGTTGTTTAACTTCAGCTTCAATTTCAGGTTCGAACTCATTTTCTAAGAGCAATTTATTACTTTCACTTATAAAATTCATGAAAGAAAAAAAAAAGGCTAAGACTTCATATAATATGATGGAGTTAGATAAATATTTGACAAAAGATTGAGTGGCTAAAGTTGTTAGATAAATATTTGACAAAAGATTGTCTGGCTGAAGTTGAAGGTGTGCAGTTTGACATATCGTTATTATGGAAGAGTTATGGAAATAATTTTTTGATCATGTAAGTAATTGCACAAGACTTATTAGTAATTCCATCATCGAATGTTACTTCGGAGTCTACTTTAAATACTGTGTTAAGGAAAATGCCCGTAAATCGGATACCGGTTAAATTTAGTAGCCCAAAAAATAGTAATGAAAATAAAGAGAGACAAAAGAAAATGAGACAAGGCACAAAGATTTACGTGGTTTGGTCAATGTGACCTACGTCCATGGCCGAAAGGTGAGCAATTTTACTAATATGTGGAGAATGTGTACAAGTACAAAGGCTGGAACAAAAGGCTTTCAAATCTTATAAGTATACAGAATACAATTGAAGAGAGGATGAGAGGATTTTAGGAAGGAGTGGTGTGTTTTTAAGCATGCAACCATCCCTTCTATTTATAGCTGAAGTCTCATGCATCTGTCCAAAATGTTTTTCCGAACGGTGGCCATTATTGTTGACAAAATGGAAGAATCCAAGGCATGCAACGGTGGCCATTATTGTTGACAAAATGAAAGAAGCATGCAACCAATAACCAACCAATTTTGACATATTGGAGGGGCCAATTCATGCACATGTAACAAATCTCCACCTGGACTTGATCCCGAACAATGATTGATTTGCTCCACTTTCTCCGGCAATGCCCCAATGGGCTGTTTCACCAACATTGAACACCAATCAAGTCCAAGCATTGCTTGAACTTGTAAACTGGAAGAGCCTTCGTAAACATATCAGTAGGATTGTCCTTAGTATTGATCTTCTGAATAAGGACCTTCTTCTCTGCAATAGTATCCCGAATGAAATGATACTTCACATCAATATGCTTCGTCCTCTCTTAATACATCTGGTCTTTCGTCAAACGAATTACACTCTGACTATCACAATAAACAGTAGTAACCCCTTTATGTAGAGATAACTCGCCGAACAAACCTCTCACCTATAGTGCTTCCTTGATAGCCTCAATAACTGCCATATATTTTGTTTCAGTAGTAGATAAAGCCACTACATATTGTAGAGTAGCTTTCCAACTAACGGCACAACCTCCAATGCAGAATACATAACCTGTCAGAGACTTGCGTCTGTCGAGATCACCGACATAATCTGAATCTTCAAATCCAACTAAAATGTTACTGGTTCTACCAAACTCCAAACAAAAGTTTGAAGTACCCTTCAAGTATCTGAGAATCTATTTCACCGCCTGCCAATGTTCTTTGCCAGGATTGGCCATATATCTGCCAACGACACTAACAGCTTGTGAAATATCGGGACGAGTACATACTATTGCATTCATAATACTGCTGACGGCACTAGAATACGAAACCCGTGCCATATAAGCTTCCTCTTCCTGTGACTATGGTGATTGGGCAGTAGATAGTCTAAAATAACTAGCAAGAGGAGTACTTACTGCTTTCGCATCTCGCATGCCAAATCTCTTCAAAACTTTATTGAGATAATTTTCCTGCGTCAAGGATAATTTTCCAACTCCTCGATCACGTCTTATCTCCATACCAAGAATTTTCTTTGCTGCTCCCAAATCTTTCATCTCAAATTCACCATGCAATAAGGCCTTCAAATGGTGAATATCTGTGACATTCTTGTCAGCAATGAGCATGTCATCATCATATAATACCAAATAGATGAATGAGTTATCATCTAACTTCAGGAAGTAAACACAACCATCATACATGCTCCTGGAGAAATCATGACCCAACATAAATGAATCAAACCTCTTGTACCACTGTGTTGGAGACTGCTTTAATCCGTACAAGGATTTCTTCAACAAACACATCTGGTCTTCTTTTCTTGCAACTTCAAAACCTTCAGGTTCTTTCATATAAATCTGCTCATCTAATTCGCCATGCAGGAATGTTGTCTTGATGTCAAATTGTTCTAATTCCAAATCAAACATGGCAACCAATGCAAGTAATACACGAATAGAGCTATGTTTTACCACTGGTGAGAAAACATCATCAAAATCAACACCTTATACCTGATTGTAGCCCTTTGCAACTAAGCATGCCTTATACCTTGCATTTTCAACACCTGAAGTACTTTCTTTTCTTTTAAAGACCCATTTGCAACTAACAATTTTTTTACCCTTTGGCGGCTTCACCAAAACCCAAGTATCATTCTTATGCAGAGATTTCATTTCTTCATTCATGACCACCACCCACTTATCAGCATCAGCACTTAAAACTACCTCCATATATGTGGAAGTTTCACTGTCTCCATCTGTTTCCTATGCCACTGATAATGCATATGCAACTAAATTTGCATACCTCTGTGGTGGTCGAATCTCCCTTCTTGGTCTGTTTCTGGCTATGAAATGTTCTTCTTTTACTGGTTCATCGTGAACATAATCAAGATCTGGTTCATCAACTTGATCTGTCTGATGTGTACAGGACATCTGTGAAGGACCTAAATTGCTAATCTCTAACTCCGCCTGCTTCTGTGCACTATCCTCCTTTTCTAAATTACAAGGATTACAAGACTCTTTTCTAGGAAACAACATAGAGGACTCATCAAATGTAACAACCCTACTAGTTACAAATTTAGGTGACTTGGGATCAAGACACCACAAACGATATCCTTTCACCCCTGAAGCATAACCAAGGAAAATACATTTCTTAGCCCTAGGCTCTAACTTT